>CAMOHE010053415.1:0-20968 GCA_946598075.1 Artocarpus hirsutus | reverse complement strand
TAATAATAATAATAATAATAATAAGGGATTTGGCCATATTTGGACCTTTTTAACACCTTTCTTAGTGTCCATGGTCAAGTGTTTCCAAATTAAACTAGTGACACTTGTTCACATAAGTTGACGTTCACAAAGACAAAAATGTCCTTAACAAGAATACCATTATTTTGAAAACCTACCGTCGTCGTTTCTTCCATTCCAAAAATATTAAAAATGGTTTCATTCTCTCTCTTCTCTCTCTCTTGAAGAACCGTCTCCGTCTCTCTTTAATCTTCTGTCTACGAAATTGTTGGAATTCCTTGTTTATTTTGAAAACCTACCGTCGTCGTTTCTTCCATTCCAAAAATATTAAAAATGGTTTCATTCTCTCTCTTCTCTCTCTCTCTTGAAGAACCGTCTCCGTCTCTCTTTAATCTTCTGTCTAAGAAATTGTTGGAATTCCTTGTTTAGATTTTCTCTATTTCTAGTTTGGATCGAAGTGGTAAAGGTAGAATTTTAGGTAAGGGAAGGTGGTGGTGACAACGCGTCGGAGATTAGTGGCCTGGCGGCAGTACGCAATGAAGTGGAAGATGGTATTTTCGGTGCGGTAGGCGTGCTAGAGGACAAAGAACACTCCGGTGGTGAAGCCACAGAGGTAGGTCACATCGAGTGTCATCGTAATGTGGATTCTGGATGGGTCATGAGGGTTCTTTTCTAGAGACTCTGGCGACCACACCATCGTCGGACACTCCCTCCCATTTTGAAATGCTGGTGCCTCCTTGAACTCTGGCAACTCCTATTTCAATTAGTTGCACTGAGAGAGGAGGAAGAGAGAAGACGATGGTTTATTTTTGTTTAGTTTTTTTTTTTTTTTTTTTTTGTTAGGGTTTATAGCTGATGTATTTATATGTATCATTGATATACTAGCATTTTAATCGTTGATAAATTCAAGTTTATCATTAAGGTATTTGAATTTATCACTGATATACTATAGTTGATTAATAAATTAAAAAAATGTTATTTTTGTTATTTTAACTTTATAATTAATAAAAAAAGTTATTTGTCTAATTTAAAAAAATTATGATTATTTATTTTAAAGAGGTATTTAAAAAAGCCGCCCAACCTATTCCCATAATAATAATAATAATCCTCTTCTATGTGTTTGATACACTTTTTAAATGAGGTCAACATGTTTGTCTAATAAAACGATGAAACCTTTTTCATGAACAAAAAAAAAACCCAAAACAAATCTGTAATTTCCTTTTAAATACTATTATCTTGACAAATTAACCCACATGTAAATCGTTGGGTTAATTTCAATTTTTTTCCCATACTATTCTGTGTGCCCCATGTCTGGTCATTCTGCCACTAAACGGTTAAAAACTCCATGGAATCAACACATGAGCCTCGCACGCCTAGTTGAAGAGTATTTTATTTATTTGTGTTTTTGAACTTTAGATGGGACATTTTAAGTCTTAATCATTTTGTGGAGTTGGGTCTTGTCATTATCGTGCATCCAATCACTAGTTGAAGAGTGTATATTGACAAATCACATTAAAAAAAAAAGAAGAAATCTTATTTAATCGACAGATTGAAGTGTTTTTGTATATTTTTCTTGTATACTATAATTGATTAATAAATTAATGAATGTTTTTTTTATTATTTTAATTTTATAATTAATAAAGAGAGATCATTTGTCTAATTTAAAAAACTATAATTATTTCTTTTAAAAAGTATTTTAAAAAGCCACTTAACCCAATTTCTCATAACAGTAGTAATAATAACAACAACAACAACGCAATCTGAATCCTCTCCTATGTATTTGATACACTTTTTAAATGAGGTCAAAAATGTATGGTAGGCTTATTTTCTCTTTAACATCTCTTAATGATCGTCCCTCTAATGATTCAATTGAAAATTGAAAAAGCAAAGACTAAATCTTATGATTTTTGCTATATACTAAGAGCATTTAGGAAAAAAAGTTTGAACCTAGAATAATGTAGCAATTCAAACATTAGGAGAGAAAACACTTTAATAAAATTAATTTGAATTAAAACTAACGAAATAAATGTAAGTGGATAAAAAGGCATAGGTTTAATAACCTACAAACTCAGTAACCTATGAACTTTCCTACTTTTGTAGTTGCTTAAGGGATTCAGATTTTTCATCTAATTTTTGGTGAATTAAATGGTATCTAACAATGGGATTTTGATATATGTTTTACAGAATTTATGGTAGGACACACATTTTGACCCTACTGATAAATTCTGTTATTTTAACCGTGATAAACTTTTTAATGGTCTAATCTATCATTGAAAATGACATTTTGTAAGCTAAAGACTTTCCTGTTTTTATTTTTTAAAATATTAATTACACATATACTACTTTACTCGTTATAATTCAATCTCAAAAATTAGAAATCCTAGTTCTCTCTCTATTTTCTTATGAGAGAGTGAGAAGAGATGGTAACTTAGACTTTTAATAAATTACCAAATTCTAATAAAAGGGTAGTTTTAATAAGTGATATGTTAGGGGCATTTTTAATAAGTGGGAACATTTACCCCTTGTTTGGCAGTAGTTCTAACAACTCAGTTCCCACCACAAACTCAGTTATGAACAGTATAAAGTTCTCACATGCTACAGTAATAATAAAAAAAAAATTGTTATAATATAAAGCTCTTATATGCTATAATAAAAGTGGTTCTAACCACTGGTTCCCACTACTCTTTCAAACATTTCTTGTAAGTTGTTGATTAAATATTGAAACCTTTTTCATGAACCAAATGAACTCGAAACCAATCTGTGATTTCCTTCACAACCATTTATGTCAAGTCAACCCTCACATGTAAACTATTAGGTTAATTACATTTTTATTTTTCCAAACTATTCTGCGTGTCGCTGTGGCTGGCCATTCTGTTCTGCCACTAAATGGTTAAGAATAAAAACTCTATGGAATCAACACATGCGCCACGCACGCCTAGTTGAAGAGTATTTATATATTTCTTCAGTTATTTTTTGAGCTTATAAGGCGTGGATTTGAACTCTTTATTTTTTGGTTGAGTTTGATACGAATTTATTGTTAGGCCGTAGTTCCAACCACTAGTTGCAGAGTACTTTAGACAAATCATCTTTTTTTTAAAGAAATCTTATTTAAGCAACCGATTAAAGATATATCTTGCAGAGTACTTTAGACAAATCATCTTTTTTTTAAAGAAATCTTATTTAAGCAACTGATTAAAGATATATCTTGTAAGTTTTCTTTGATATATGTGGCTCCCTCTTCTTGTTAGAGATTTCTCCAAATTCTTTTGGCACCATAAGAATGGTTCCTAATATTGCTAGTTAGTCAATGCACTTTGTTGATAAATGTAATAGAACCATAAATTTCTATTCATGTATAGGCTCAAACAACTAACAATATCATGAACTTTTTTTTGTGCAAAATAGTTGTAGCAAAATAACAATTCAAATTATGATTGTTAATTCTAAATCTGACTCCACAATAAGGTGCAAACTGTCAAATTCAAAAAAAATAAATATAACCTTCAAATTTCTTTAGAAAATTTTACAGTAAATGAGAAAAATCATCTTACAATGATTAATGATGAAAATTTCGAACATCGGATTTTTGTAAGTTCTATAATGGAGTTACATCAAAGACAAACTTGATGGATTTCTTTCATTCGTACAAGCTGTTATTTATATTTATAATTTATAATCTATCTATAACTATAATTTAAATTGGAGTTCCCTTCCTTTGAATTGTTCAAAATTCTGTCCCTCTATTTTGTCGGCCTCTGCTTTTATTTTATTTTATTTTATTTTCCTTCGATTAATTTGTTTTATCTAAAGCTTTTTAAAGGAAGACTGATGGACAAAATGGGGAGTGGCATTTTTATATTGTTATACGTATTAAATATTTATCGTTTAAACAATATGTAGCTTCTAATAGAAATATGGTTTTTGTTATTAAAATCTTATGAGATTAAAGAAGTTATTGCACTTAAACAGAATTTTGATTCTTGAACTTTCAATTTTTTGGCATGCAATGCTTGACTAACATAGAGTAGTCAAACAAAACACAATTCAGAAGCATCGATGGAGGACAAATTACGTCTCCTTTTTTTTTTCCTAATCTTTTTTTTTTTTTTGACTTGGTGACCGTGAAAAGATATATTACTCATTATAAAAGGGCATTTTGAAATTGATGATTAGTTAAATGTACGTGGACAAAAGGCGTAGGTTTAAGTACCTACAAAATCAGGAACCTATGAACTTTCCTACCTTGGCAGTTGCTTAAGATATTTAAATTCCGTCTAATTTTTGTTGTATCAAATGACATTTAACTAACTAGATTTTGTTATATTTTTTTAGACAAAATTTAAGGTAAGACATGCGTTGCTGGTTGATCTTGTTTTAATTTTAATGGTGGATTAATTTTTGACATGGATCAATTTTTTGACAGTTTAATTTATGACCGAAAATAGGTTTGCCAAATCCAAGGTTGAAATAACAAGACCTGTATCGTCGAAATACTTGTCCTACTTATTTTACACAATTCTTCTTATTATGCCTTTTCTTCGCCTTCTATATTTTTATATGTAATGATAGAGATGGAGTACCTGGGATCGGCAGGGTTCTAAAACTACCTAGTCAACTGGTTTCACACCAGCGGACCAACATTTAGAGTCATGACCACGACCGTTTGGAAGATATCTGGAGAAAATGTTTTAGCATCCGTGCATCGTATATGTAATCTAGTCATAAAATATGAACCAACTACGTCTTCAAGAAGGAAGCATGATGAATGACTTTATTTAGGTACGATTTGAGTTAATTGATATTAATCTAGGCAAAGGCATTGGGTTTTCACGAAAGGAGGAGGAATGCTGCATGAAACATGTGAAAATATAGGATATAAGATAGACATTTTTTTTTCGTAACAATGACTTTAAAAGTATAACAATGAAGAATTTACTTTACCAATTATACTTTTTTAAAGTCATTATTATCTAGAATAACTAATGCTTCACATGTTACATGTAGGTCTTATTTTTCCCAAATGACTAATGAAGGATGCCAAACTTGATTTACATTCCCTTGTCGTACTAGAAGTTAATGGACGTATATATTTGATATATAATTTTTTGTTATATCCTTTGCTCTAAAAATAACAGTTTGATAGCTACTAAATAGTGGCTTATTTGAAAGTTGTCTTTTTGTTTTCCTCCCTTTTTTTTACTTGTCTTTGTAAAGGATTGATTCCTAAGTTTCTAAAAGGATTATTTTATTTAGACAAAGAATTCCTCTCTCTTAGTGTCTTTTTCTTTTTTCAGATTAACAGCTTAATGATATTCAAGTAAAAATTAACGAAATTAATAACTATAAACAACTTCTCATACTTTGGTTTATTGTTATATCCCAAAGAGATCTAATGAAAGGACCCAATAACATGATCGAATTTACACTCGGCTCTTGTTTCCCACAAACAAAAAAGGACACCGAAATACACACTCAAAGCCAAATATTAAGGTGTTTGGGAGTTGGTTCAAAACGTGACTATAGCATGTGAGAGCTTTACACTATAGCTCATTTTTGCTTTACATTATAGCATATAAGAGCTTTGCACTATTTGAGTTCAAACTGATTAATTTTAAACCAATACTCCAAAAAACCTATATAACAACAACAAGAAGAAATATCTAAAAGGCCGAAGCCTATAAAATTACCAATCATAAACCACAAGGTCAAGTAGCACCAGATTTGAGATCGTGGTTTCTAACATCAAGAAGAAGTGCCAAAAGATTTTCCTGAGAAGGGTTCAACTCTTTCACCAATGTTATCTCATTTAGAGCAGTAACCCAAGAGAATATTTGTGACGATAATTTGCCGTTACCATTAGTAAACTAAGTAACGGGAGCAAATAAATCTTTAAAGAAAGTACACCTATACATCTCAAATCCATACATATTTTTATATTTTCTTAACCTCTACTTCTTCTTCTTGTACCCACAAATTCTCCCACACCTTCGTCATGATTTACTAGGGCGAGTTTAACGTTAACAATATAACATCACTCTATCATGAGATCTGAAGGTAGTTCCGACTTCCGGGACTTTAAGCGGTTTAAAACAAAGGAAAACTCATGACAACATTCTTACTACATAAAACAAAAGTGAAAAACAAATTACTTTAGATCAGCACAGCTAAGGCAATTGAAAGGGAGATTCAGCAAACAAGAAATGTTAATGAACGTGATTAGGACAGGGTGGTAAAAATACCAGCATTTTTTACCTAGATGCCCAGAGATTTCTACAAGCAACAGAAACACAACTTGTTTTTCTAGAACTAGTTGCTCGCTTCCATTGTTGAGTCCTCTCTCCATTCTCACGAACCTGTTGCAGACTCACCGCCGTTGCCAAATCGAGCACACCATCGAGGGTCCAACTCTAGTCACGCCAGGCATGAGCCAACCTCCCTCCTTGACTGCAAGTGGCAGGATTCTTTGCGACACCCCTCTCGCATCCACAAACCCAGACCACAAGCGCCATGTGCGCCATAAGTCCAAATCCACCCACAAGCAAATATTAAAAACATCCTACCTTTCAGCTAATCACGTCTCCTATCAAAAAGAAAAATCGATCAATGATTCCCATCCTAGCTAGCAACCATCATGACCTATAAAACAACCAAGTCCTAGTCATTTCACCAAATATTGGGTCAACCACATGTATCAAACCTCTCATCTAAATAAACTATTACTTTGTCTATTTTAACAATAAACTACCATCAGTGGTACCAGAGACAGGTGGATCATCTACTGGGCGTAGTATGTTTATACCATGACCAATTCTAATCAATCTATTTCAATCCATGTTCCAATTTTTCATAGAGAAAATTATGCTTTTTGGGCCATTAAAATGAAGACATACTTTCGCTCCTAAGATTTATGGGACATTGTCTTTAAGGGATAAACTATCCTTGAAGACACTTCTGCATTAAATGCATCACAAAAGAAGGAGCTTAAGGAGAATCAATAGTGCGACTCTCAAGCGTTGTTCGTGCTACAACAAGCCTTGGCATACGAAATTTTTCCAAGAATTATGAAAGCCACAAGTGCTAAGGAAGCATGGAATATATTGCAGGAGGAGTTTCAAGGCAATGCTAAGGTACGCGCCGTGAAACTTTTAGCTTTAAGGAGAGATTTTGAAAATATAAAAATGAAAGATTCTAAGACTGCTCAAGATTATTATTCACGAGCAAAAGAAATAGTAAATCATTTGAGAGCCTATGGAGAAAATATTTCACGTAAAAAAGTTGTTGAAAAAATACTGATAAGCTGCACAGAAAAATAGGACACAATTATTACAACTATAGAAGAGTCTAAAAACATAGAAAAATGTCTGTAACATAATTAATAGGCTCTCTAGAAGCTTTTTAAAAAAGATTGAGTAGGCACAATGAAAATTATACAAAAAGTGCCTTTCGATCTAAAATTAATATGCAGTCTCATAAATTGAAAAAAGGTGGAAAAATTCAAAAGAAAATTCTAGAATAAGGAAAATCAAGGCAAGTTTTCTCCATGTGGCATCTACAAAAGAAAAGCCATTTGAAGGAAGATTGTTGGTTTAAAGGAAAACCATAATGTCAGAATTGCAAAAAGTTCAGGCATGAAGAGAAAACTTGCTGATTTAAACAAAATTACCAAGCTAACTTCACTAAGGAGAAAGAGGAAGAAAATTATCTGTTCCATGTCTGCCAAGGTGGAGTTGAAAGAAAAAATGATATTTGGTACTTAGATAGTGGCTGTAGTAAGCACATGACAAAAGATGAAAGTATTTTCTGTAGCCTCGATAAAATTAAAACAAGAGAAAATTGGGAATGAAGAATTTGTGGACGCAATTGGTAAAGATACCATTGCTGTCAATACAAAGAAAGGAAAGAGGTATACAAATGAAGTTCTCCTAGTTCCCAACATAACTCAAAATCTGTTGAGCATGGGACAAATGATAGAGAAAGGATAACTTTTGCATTTTGAGGGAAATTCTGGTACTATATATGACAAGAAAGATAAAACCCTTGAAATTGTAAGAGTAAAAATGAAGGAGAACAATTGTTTTTCCATCCAATGGAGGTATACCATCGACGTAGCTTTGAATGCATAGTCGATGAGTCATGGCTTTGGCACAGAAAGTTTGGGCAATTCAATTTCCATGGTCTGAAGATTCTTCATCAAAAGAATATAATGCGAGGTCTGCCGACTATTGAGGAGGTTAAAGATGCCTTACTTGGCAAGCAACACAGACTACCGTTTCCATCGGGCGGAGCATGGTGAGCTAAAGAGCCTGTAGAGCTGGTCGATATGGATGTCTGCGGTCCTATGCGTACTCCAAGATATGATCAAAGCAGGTACTTCATTCTCTTAATTGACGACTACACTAGAATAAAGTGAGTATATTTTTTATGTGAACGATCACAAGTTTTTGAAATTTTCAAAAAATTCAAAATCTACAATGAAAAACAAAGTGGTCATCAAATAAAGACTCTAAGAAGTGATAAGAGGCAAAGAATACACATCTAGAGAATTTTTGCGAAGATGAAGGCGTAAGGCATCAACTCACAGTCGGATATGCTCCTGAGCAAAATAGAGTATCTGAAAGAAATAACAGGATTGTGATGGAGACAACAAGAGCTATGCTATTTGAGAAAAGTCTTCCAAAACTCTCCTGGGCCGAACCGATGTCCAACAAAAGCCATGCAAGGCAAGACACCAGTCGAAGCTTGGAGTGGACTGAAGCCATCAGCAAAGCATCTCAAGGTCTTCGGCTGTATCGGTTATATTCATATTCCACAAGAAAAGAGAAACAAGATGGATGAAAAGACAGAGAAAGGAATCTTCTTAGGCTATAACGCACAATCAAAAGGATACCGTGTCTACAACTTAAGTGCACAGAATCTAATCATCAGTCAGGATGCAAAGTACGATGAAAACGCTACCTACAACCGGGAGACTGAGCAAATACAAAGAAAAAGCATCAGTACTTGTAACGCCTCTATGTAGGGTTAACAGTATTGAATAATTAAAAATAAACTTAGATTCATTATTATTTAAATCCATTAAACAATGACCATAGGTCTTTAAATAAAAATAAACATTTAAAATACAAACCACAGTTTTTAGTGTAGCATCAAATATTTAAAATACAGTCATCATTACTATAGTACAATTTCCAAAAACTTAGCACAGCCATCACAAAAGAAATACGAATCTTACATAATCTAGACAAGTTACAATTAAACAAAGATGTTCCAACATGAAATCAATAGTGTTGTTGTCTATTTCTCGTCAGATAAGTTGCACCGAGTTCCACCTGAGAGATGTAAATATAATAGGGACGAGCATCAACATGTCCAGTAGAAAAAATCATTACTCGCCTTAAGGTTTTATTCATTACCACATTAAAATTGCATGGCTAGTTAATTTACATCATATACTAGATTATGAGGTTTATTATGATCATATCTCGTGGATACCATAGTTAATCATTACCAAGTTTCACACTTATACATATATACAAATATTACAATTCGTCATTATTCTTAGATATCCACATTAAATAAAGTAACGCTTAACTTATCGAAACCCAAATGGGCGTGCTTGGCTACCCTCCAAACATTCCAAGGGTATTCTGGTGAGGGCACATCAAGCCTCGAGTCCTCACCAAGTCGATTCTTGTACAGTGCGTTATGGGACTTTCGACCCGAGGGAGCGTCATCACCACCCCCTATTTTACCTTTTAGGGTATTCGTGCCCAAGGACATAACCGCCGTCCTCTTCACATCTTACCATTTCTCAATGTTCAATCATTATTTATAGAGTCAATTTTTCTAACCATGCTTCTCAATTTATAACAACGTATGTTAATTAGTTATGTTCCTCGCTAATCAATACAGGGTGAGTTCATGTCATAGTTTCATATGTGTTTCTCATATAATAGCAGTTCAACATAGATATACATATTTTGTGGTAAAATAATCATTTTAATTCCATAAAAACCTCACAAAAGATGAGTAATAAAATCCCTACCTTCTAAGCTTCTCGATAATCTTTTAATCTCAGAAATTTAATTAACGTAAGCTCCACACACCTTTGATCTTAAGGTGTGCATGAGGACAATTAAAACTAAAGCATAACATATAACCACATTCATAAATGAATTAAGTGTAAATCTATATATTTTAGTCTCTAATAAGATTCATAAATCACTTAGGATGGTTTTGGAAAGATTGCAAGACATTTAGGGATTAAAAGATGAGCAAAGTTGGGTTCACTATCTACAATTAGCACATGGGTTATTGGGTGGTTTACTTAAGGTAGACGGGTGGTATACTGCCACTGGTAGGTTTACTAGTTTTCAACCCAAGAATTGAAAATTCATAAAAAAATAAAATATAACTCCGATTTAGTTTCATGATAGCTCGTTTGAAAGCTTAAAATGTCTACTTTTAAAATATGTAAACCAATTTACAAAATTCATTTTCATCTAATCCTAGAATTTCAAGAAAGAGCTACTGCTCATAGAGATAATATAAGGTTTATGGAATGTTAAGTTTTTTTTAAACCCAAAGCATATTATTCTTATTCAAAATTCTAAAACTATTCCAAAATAGGCGGCATGCATTATATAATCATAATAAATATATTCTCATGAGTTTTATACCAAAATCATCATCAAACCATATCTCTAGTCTTTCTTGCAAATAATGAGAAAAACATGCATTAAATATGGAGAAAAAACATACTAAAGCCAAGTTTGAATTAAAAAAAACCTACATCAAAACTTCTTTGAAAAACACCAAAGTTCGGGTTAAAAATCAAGCTTGAATTGACTCCAAAGTGGCTTCAACCATAGTTGAGAATTATAGTTACTTGGCTACAATGAGAGCTTTATGCCTTGTGTCTTTAGTTAGAAATTGAAGTGAAAAATGAGAGAATGAGAAACTAGAGAAGAAAGTGGTGATGGTTGAATAAATAGACATCAAAATAATTGAGGAGCGGAAGATAATTGTAGGTTTATGGGGAAAGTTGTAGAAAGAAACAAATGAGCATTAAAAGAAAATATTATCATGTCTCCCATGGAGACTTTTAGCAAATAATGCCAACATAATTGAGGGGACAAATGAGGCAAGTTGTAGAAGAAGATGAAGGAAGCATTAAAAAGGTGATTGAGAAAATATATCAATGTCTCCTAGTAGTTGAGATGAATTAATTTTATGTCTCTAAGTAGTTAAGGTGAATTAATTCTATGTCTCCAAATGAGAAGGAGGCTACTTAATTGAGCATTAATGTAGCGGGACAAGGTTGGTAGAAGTGATAAGTGATAGGTAGGTTTTAAATACTTACTACGGAGACTTGGTAAAAATACTAAAGTGATATTTTATTCATATGATTTTACAAAAATCATACCCGTTAAAATAACAGGTGTTTCAAGTGGAGTAGTATTAGAGTTGATAATTATGAAATATATATCTGGGATATTGGGTTTCATAATTATCTGGAGCTTGAACTATATATGTTCATTAGATCCACTTTGCTAGCTCATAATAAATTCTGTAACGATAGGGCGTGCTTTTCCAACAAATTGATGACTTATGTCAAATTATTAGATTGACTAAAATGCGGTAGGATCAGATAATTCATGTTTATTTAT
Organism: Artocarpus hirsutus; assembly: GCA_946598075.1. Taxonomy (NCBI): domain Eukaryota; kingdom Viridiplantae; phylum Streptophyta; class Magnoliopsida; order Rosales; family Moraceae; genus Artocarpus; species Artocarpus hirsutus. The sequence continues at coordinate 9,281 of CAMOHE010053415.1, read as the reverse complement.
TGGTTGAATTAATTTTATGAAAAAATTAATTTAAGATAAACTTGTTGAATTATCAGGATCAGATAATTCATGTATGTTTATCAGTTAGATTAATTTTGAATAAATTAATTCAAGATAAACTTGTTAAATTGTCAGAAATTTTTATTTTCTTAGAGATTATCTAGATATGACTGTTTTAATCAGATAACTTCTCTATTAGATTATTTGAATTAAAACCGAGGCTTTATCTCAAGAATCTTAGGTGAAAAATAAAAGATTTATAGGGATAATTTATCGTAGTTCGGAAGGCCAATTTTTAAGTTTAGCTGGCCGATGGAGTAAGTTCAGCAGGCCGATCTGTTAGTTTGGACTACTGATTGAACGGTTTCTAATTACATGTTTTTAGACGTGATTTCTTATCTGAGACTGATTCTGATTCAAAATTTTGAGGCCTTATCTAATAAGGATAACCTCTGGGCCCAACCTCTATAACAGGGAAGTGAGACTTATTGTTATTTTGATCAATTGTAAAATCTAAAGTGAGTACTCTGCTAGTGAGACTCTGAAACTCCCTAGAGAGTTGTTGTTCACAAATCACGAACTATAGCTATAGGTATTTCTCAATTGGTTAAAGAAGAGTCGCCTGATGAAAGAGCTATACAAGTGTGGCCACACACATACATTCATTTAAAAAAGAAAAAGAAAAAGAGCTTTCATGCATTTTAGTAACGACTCGTGAAAATCACATACGAATTTCAGTCAAAATACTAATGTCACCAACAGGGTGATTTGCTATAGATTTATAAGTTTCATGATGCAACTTAACAAAATTAAAAATTCAAAGAACAAATTGCAAATATACGATAAGGTCAGGGACAATAGTGTAAAAAAACCTTTTTTTTCCTTCTTAAACTCTTTCTATGATATTTCCAAAAAAAAAAATAAAAGGAAAAAGAGCAAAATAGCAAATTTACTTTTAATAATGTTATATGTTTTCAAAATGTAAAATAAATAGTATATCATGAACAATTGAGATTCAACCTCATGAGAAATTGAAAATAAAAACCCCAAAAAGCTCTCACCTTTTTCTTCTCCCCACCCTACCTCCCTTTCTCCTCCCTTCACGGCACTGGCGGTAGTAGAGAAATACATTCCCTACAAGTACAATATTTTTTGGCGACGTCTCTAGACATCACTGCCATCAACGACATTGCCAATATCGGGAAATATAGTATTTCCATAAAAATTATTAAAATTCACTGACAATTTCATTGGGCTACCAATGGTCGAGAAATACGGTATTTACATGTAAAGACAAAAATTTACTTATCACTACTCCAAACCACCTGCGGCCAAAAAATATTGTATTTACATAAAAATACAGTATTTCTATACAAATACAATAACTAATCGACTACGTCACCAAACATCATTGGTATTGGGAGATCCTTTGAAAAATACTATGTTTACATGAAAGTATTTCTATATATATACAAAAATTTACTGGCGATGTTGTCGGACACCACTGACACTAGCAACGTAATTTGTAACCAAGAAATACTATATTTTGAAATACTATATTTATATGAAAATATAGTATTTTTATGTAAATATAAAAGTATTCTAACACTGTCGTCAAACATCATTGGCACCAACAACATTGCTAACGAAAGATTTTTTACACAAAAAATTTCAATGTTTCACCACAAAACTAGATAACACACATAAAGGAAAAAATAAAAGAAAAATCTCTGACGCCTTGTAGTTGGCCATCACCGCTGTCTCTTGCCACTACCCGTCTAACACACTACCAATGCAAACCAATTTGCTAGAGTCTAATCTACAAAACCCAAGCAACATCAAGTTCCTTGGTTGCTACAAACATCATTGTCCGTCATTGTGGCTTTTTGAATAAATTCATAGTTTGTCATGACTTCACTTTTTTGTGAACCCATCCTTACTCGAACAATCTGACTTCATCGTAGTGATGACAAGATTACATCATCCCTATTCTGTCATTGTCAACCTTAGATCACACCATAGTCGTCAAGCTTAAATCACGTGTCATCATTTACCTTAGATCGGGAGCCCACTATTTTAGAGGAGATCTCCAGTGTCTCCAGATCGTAAGTCCATCTTCGCAAAGCTTCGACAATCTTTGTCGTTCTCCTTGTCGACCCATGACAGCTACAAACAAAAAGCAAAGATCAGAGAGCTCAGAAGACAATAGCACTTTGAGGGAAGAGATCAAGCACCGTGGTTCTTTCAAAGATGATGATCGACTGCTAGAGATTTGTCAATCATGCAAGAGGAGAGAAAGCAGAAATCAGAGCAGAAAGAAATAGGGAGAAAAGGAGATAGCTTTATTGACTAGAGAGATAGGGAAAACAAGGAAAAAGAAACAGGTTGAAGAAAGAGGAAAAAAAACACCACATTTAATTTAGGGGTATTTTTGTTTTTTGTTTTAAAATATTGATTTGTTTAAGTATATTATTTATTTTACTTTTTTAAAACATCTAGGGTTAATTTCACTAATGGTCCATAAGGTTTACCTTTTGTCCCATTTTAGTCCCACACTTTTTAAAAGTCCTATTTTGGTCCCCAATTTATTACTTTGTCCCAAGTTTGGTCCTTTTATTAGTTGATTGTTAAGTTTTGGAAGGCAAAAACAATGTGTTGTCCATATGATAGGCAGTTAGATTAATAAAATAAAGGGGTAAATGCCCTTGGGATTAAAGCTGAAAAATGTGAAGTTTAGAGACCAAATCTAAAAAACATCTAAAGTTTAAGGACAAACTGAAAAAACATATAAAGTTTAGAGACTATTTGTGAACATTATTATCCTTATTATATTTTGTATCAGTTCAATTACTTAAACCTATCAAAATGGCAAAAAAAAAAAAAAAAAAGGTTGATGTTGAATAAATGACAATGAATTAACAACAAAACATCAAAATACCAAAATAATATCAAAACACCAAAATAATGTCCTTTTCTTATCATTTTTAACAAACTTTACATCTCGTCCCAATAATCTTGCTTGCTCTTTAATTGTTGTCACTAAATATTTCATCAAATTTGAAAATTGTTATGTCTATTTCGAAAACACAAGTTAATAGAACACATGCTAATATTATTTTTTATTGTTAATTCATTGTCATTTATTCAACATCAACTTTTTTTTTTTGCCATTTGGATAGGTACAAGTAATTAAACTAATACAAAATAGGATTAATTTCAAAAATTCCCCCAAACTATAGTTTTTATAACAATTTACCCCTTAAATTTTAAAAGGTAACATTCATTCCCTTTGATGTATGAGCTGTTAACAAAAATGGCCGTTCAATTGGAATTTTAATGGAAATTTGCCTAATAATTTAAAATGAGGGTATTTTGATAATCTATTTATAAAAAGAACTACAAAATTAAAACGATAACAAAAATAGTCTTTATTGATGATTAAAAAAATAAATCAATTGAAACTATAATACTATTTGGATCCATCTTTTTTTTCGATATACCAAAATTTTCTTTAAATTTTACTAATTTTTTCACACTAAAAAGTTATTTAGAAATTTTAAATTTGATAGATGCTAGTAGAAAAAAAGAATATAAAAAATAAATTCAATATAACAAAAAATATAATACACATGTTTTAAAAAAAAATACTCAGATGGTTTAACAAATTTTTTTCATACTTTTGAAGTTTTCACTAGTATTTATAACTTTAAAATTTCAAAATACTTTTTGGGTATGTAAAATTAATAAAATTTAAAGAAAATTTTGTTATTATATTGAAAAACAAAAAGAGGGAACCAAATGGTCCTACAATTTTAATTGATTTTTTTTTTTGTTTTTAATCGTCAATAAAGATTATTTTTATTATAGTTGTAATTTTTGTGATTATTTTTATAAGTAGATTACCAAAAATATCCCTAATTTTAAAATTATATGTTAACTTTTCGTTAAAATTCTAATAGAAGGACCATTTTGTTAACAGCTTATAGTTTAGGGGCGTTTAGTATGTAGTAATTTTGAGGGTGGGAATGGAAATTTGTAAGATTTCTACGTTTATGATTTTTAGATTCTTGAAAAATTCAATCCCATGATATTCATTTTACCCAATTTGAAGGTAATCTAAATCCCACCCAACGATATAATATTCATAATTTTAGGAATCTCAAGACCATGAGAATCTTATATTTTCTTCCATGATGATGATGATAAATAAATAATATAAAACTATTAAATATTTATAATATTATAAAAACTTAAATTATTATTTAATGTTAATATTAATATAAAATAATAATATACTATAAAGGATTATATTTTTATTATTATTTAAATTCATATTCATATATTATATATTATTTACCAAAAAAATATATTATATATATAATATTTTAGCATAAGTATATTACTATTAAAATGATAATTTGATAATAGGGATAATAATAGCATTAACAATAATAATAAAAAATATATAAAATATTACATATACAATATTTAAGTAATATATTATTATTAATTAATACTATTGTATAATATATATAACTACTATAATATAAAATAAAATAAAAATAATTTGGTACCATTTATTATATAATATAAATATAAAATATTATATTAATATAAAATAATAATAATTTAATAATAAGAATAATAATAATATTAACAATATATAATACCAATATGAATAGTATGATAGTAATACTGATGATAATATCAATATTAAATTATATTAATATTGTAATAATAATAATAAATATAAAATATAATTAACTATGTATAGTATTTTTTATAACAATATTTTTATTTAATGTTAATATTAATATAAATAATAATATACTATTAACAATTATATTATTATTATTATTATTATTATTCATATCAATATATTTTACATTATATATAACATTTTAATATTAATATATTGTAAAATATTACTCTTGTAATTATTATAAATTAATATTTTTATATAATACAAATATAAATATTATATTATATAAAATAATAATTATTTAATAATAATGATAATAATAACATTAACAATAATAATAATTTAATAATATAATATCAATATAAATAGTATTATAGCTCGTATGTTTCGAGAACTCTTTGGATTTTTTAGACTCAAATTTAGATTTGAGTATTAAGAATATTTTGAATACGTATTTGTTTCCTCAAAAATTTGAATATTTTGAGTATCAAGAATTCGAGTTTTTAGAATTCAGACTCCTCCTAAACTTTTGATACTCAGATACTTTGCTACAGTAAAAACTAAAAATCTCTCTCTTATATTTGAGGAAAAACAATCATAACTTCTTTATTTATTATCCAATTGAAATGATTCTTTTTTTATTGTATTCCTAGTGAAGAGAGGAGTAAATTAAGATTTATATTTTATATTTTTTGGATCATTAACATTAAGATTGTATTAGATGTTAATAAATCAAAAAATATTTCCATTATCTCTCCAAACACAAATTTCAATTTTATTCCATACTTAGATTGAAACTTAAATGCACATCCAAATGTTAATTCAGATAACAATTAAAATCACTAATTCTAATCCATTTACAAATGGACCCTTAATATTCATAGTAGTATTAATGTTAAATTATAATATTTTTTTGTTATTCATATTTATATTGTTATTATTACTTAATATTAGTATTAGCATACTATATTGATACTTTTAATGTTAATATTACAATTTATTTTTGTCAGTTATATGAGATTCCTGTTGCAACAAAACACAATAATATATTATTCATAGGAATCTAATAGAAGCTTTTTGTGTACAACAAGACACAATAATATTAGTTTCTTAGGAATTATATTGCCTCCTATTACTTTTTTGAAAATATGATTCTTGCTGATTACTGCATGCCAAACGTCCCCTTTAGGGGAAAGAATATTCTGTTTTAAAATTCAATGGACAAAGTGTTACAAGTACTAGAGTTCGAAGAGAATTTTGGTAATTAATCTTATAAAATATAATAAAAATAATAATGTCCCTAAATAGTCCCTGAACTTTATATGTTTTTTAGTTTTGGTCCTTAAATTTTAAATATTTTTTAGATTTGATCTCTAAACTTTATATTCTTTTTAGTTTTAGTTTTAAAGTATTTACCTCAAATTTTGTTAATTTAACTACTTATCACATAAACAACACGTGGTTTTTTTATCCAAAACTTAATAGAGTATCAAAATTGAGACAAAATGATTGATTAGGGACTAAAATAATTTTTTTTGAAAAAAAAAATGACTAAAATAAAACAATAGGTAAACCTTAAAGAACCATTAATAAAATTAACCCAAACATCAAATATTATTTACTAGACAATTAATAAAATCAGAATTTGCTGCAATCTCTCAAAATAAAGAAAATATAGAAAATCCTCTCCCCCTTGCCCCCTCTCTTCTCCCGACCCCTCTCCCTCTTCAACCGCTTTCTCGTTCGCCGTCGATCGCCGTTTCCCTCAGCGCTCGCTTTTCTTCGTCGGCTTTTGCTCTTTCTCTCAATGAACCAAACGAGCAAGTGGAGTGACTTGCGCTCGCTTTTTCTTTGTTTTCTTTGAGAGGCGTGCCACTGTTCCAGGTATTGTAGCTCGCGTAAATTTATTTATTTATTTTCGTTTATTTGCGCTTTTATTTATTGATTTACTTCTGGTATAAAGTGGACTGACTTGATTGCTGTGGAAATTTTGGAAGGTGGAATTGCGATTGTTTGCAAGATGTTTGATGAAATGCCTCTGAGAAACTTGCATAAGCTGGTTTGCGAAATTGGTTCTGCGTTATAACATCCTTATTTCGAGATAGGATTGAGAGTGCTGTAAAGAGTGTTTTTTTAGTAATTCATTGTCTAGGGGGAATATTAGGACTGATATTTCTTTTAGTTGTTAAGAATTATTCTTATTCCACCACCAAATTATATTATCTCACCATTTAACAAATTGCCCCCTTTTCTTTTCTCTTCTGCTACCATTCATGGTATTCTTCTTAGTCCTTGAAGGAGTTGAATGGCATCAGATCAGAACTGAGACATGTTATCAAAGAAGCCTGCGTTTGGAACATCGTTTAGAATTGATAGGTTAGAACTAGTATTGCCTGGAACCAACAGAATGAGTTTAAACTATGATTTTTAGTTGCAACAATGTTGGGAAGTTTGTTAAAATGTTGTTTTGAATTTAAAGGAGTTAAAACCATTTGTTTGGAGTTTGAACCAACAATATAAGTGAACCATAACTTGTTAGTTTGAACTGACGTTTGGTATGTTTGAACCAAAAATATTGATTGAAACTGAAACTCTCAGTTTCAACCGATTGGGCTTAACATCAGTTAAAATTGTTGATGGGCCAAATGCATCTTTGGGTTTCAACTTAAAACAAATGTTCTAATTGATGTTCCAAAAGGGAGGCAAAGTCAAACTGTTTCCGATTCTTCTCCTTTTAAAACCACTATAGCCCTGTTTCGCCTTTGGACCCACAATTTGCCTTTGAGTACAATTGAATTTTAGAAAAAGAAAGGAAAAAAAAATCAACAACAAAATAAATCCAATTTTAGGTCGTGTTCACCCACCCCAATTGATATTAATATATATATTAAACATATCTAACCCCACCCAATATAACCCAACCCACCGGGGTAACATATTTACGTAATGTGAAATATATAATTAATATATCAGTGATGGAGATCATATATTAATTACTTTTACTAATTAGTTTTTTATTAATTTACCGTTTATGTAATCTAAAAATAAAGCTAGTTTCCCCTTAAAAAAATAAAATAAAAATAAAAATAAAAATAAAGCTAGTTTCCCTTTATATATGTTTTCTTATTTCATTTTGGTTTAGTTTCTTGTTTTAAGATTTAGTTTTCCAATAAATGTATAGTTTGATATCTCAATTCAGAGGATGTTTTATGAATGAATGCTAAGATCATTCTTGAGCCTTGAGTTCTCCCTCAAAACCCTTTCTTTCTTTCTGGTAGTTCTTGATCTCTATCTTAGGTTTTATTGTTCTCTCTTGAGTCTCTCTCACTATCTTGGTTGTACATGTGATTTTGGTAGATTAAGTTGGTTTCGTTTGTGGCGACTGTGATGATACTGATGTTTGTTTGATGGATCAATATATATGATTTTGGTATTGGATTAAGTTCAGTTCAATTTATGATGATGATGATTAATTAAATGAATATGTGTTGAGGAGTGGTTATGATGATAATGATGTTATCATTTGTAAAATGCCAAAAGTTTATTAATGAAAATGAGTGTAAAATATGTATAGAAGTCAAAACTGTTAAATTATGAAAGCTCCGTTGGTTATGAATTATCAACTGTTACCTACACTGATGCAATTCTTACTCATCTGGTCTTTAAATTTATATTCAAAGAAGACAAAATGAGAACGACTTGTAAAATTATTGTTCCAAGTTTCAAAGAAAACCTAAAGGAAATCTTCTTGCCTCCAGATTTCCAATGCCACGTTGTTTCTTCTTCGCTTTCCATAGTTGGTCAAAATTGCCAAGATTTTTCACCATCTAGCGCAAAAGCCTTCTCACAGGCTTCTCGAAGAAAAATATATCTCACTCTTGCAAGCATGTAGGACCGAAAAACACCTTTACCAAATCCAGGCCAATGTAATCACTCATGGTTTTGAGTCCAATGATTACATCACACCGAAAATAGTCACTGCATGTGCAGAGATAAAGAGTATGGGTCATGCCCGCAAGATGTTCGATCAAATACCTGATCCAAATGTTGCGCTGTGGAATGCAATGTTCAGGGGATACGCTAAAAATGAATGGCATAGAGAAGTTATACTCTTATATGGTAGAACGAAAAGCTTGGACGTAATGCCTAATTGTTTCACTTTCCCTGTCGTGATCAAATCGTGTGGGAAGATTAATGCGTTGGTAGAAGGTGAAGAGATACATTGTGAGTTGATAAAGGGGGGTTTTAGAGCAAACCTGTTTGTGGGTACAATGTCGATTGAAATGTATGCGGGTGGGGGAGTCATTAGAGCAGCTCATAAGGTCTTTGGTGAAATGTATGAAAGGAATGTAGTTGCTTGGACTTCGATGATCAATGCATACATCTTGTGTCATGACATGGTTTCCGCGCGAAGACTTTTTGACTTGGCTACTAAGCGTGACGTTGTGTTGTGGAACACCATCATTTTGGGATACATCGAGTTGCGGGATATGGTAAATGCACGAGAAATCTTTGATGAGATGCGAAACCGGGATGTAATGTCTTGGAATACCATGTTGAATGGTTATGCAAGGAATGG
>CAMOHE010053414.1:7241-64257 GCA_946598075.1 Artocarpus hirsutus | reverse complement strand
AAATAACTATATAATAACTAGCGACCGGTTCACGGGGGTTTATTTTAGGAGACTAGTGAAGAAGGTCCATCATTGAAGCTCTCCAGCCTCTGTGAACACTATTTCTGGGTTAGCTTAATTTCTCTGCTGTAAATTTGTTTCAGCTTTTTTCTCTACTTCTCTCTTTATATTTGTCCACGTATATTATTTTTCTCAGTAATATATTTGAGTGGAGGTCCAAAAGACAGAAAGGAACATGATAAAAGATCAACTGTTTTGATTTCTTTTCATTTTTCAAAATAAATATTAGAACATAAGAAAGCTATAATACAATCTAGCTAGAAATGAAAACCTGTATTTGTCTCAACTGATTATCTCTTTGTTTGTTTGTGCTTTGAAAAGGTGAGAAAAAAGCAAGCATATATTAAAGATGGAAAGTGAAATGGAAGAGAGGCTTTTGAATGGATCAGTTGGAAATATAGATGATTATGTTGATCTGAAATGGAGAGTTTGGAATGAAATGAAGGTTATGTGGAGAATAGCTTTTCCTTCAATTTTGGCAAGAGTGACTTCATTTGGAGTTGTGGTTGTGACTCAGTCGTTTCTTGGGCATGTCAGTGAATTAGACCTCGCTGCTTTTGCTCTCATTCAAAGCATTCTCATTCGCTTCGTGAATGGCATTCTCGTAAGCAACCGCTATCTCCAACTCCTTCAATCATTTGTAGTTTTGCTCTTTATTAAAAAAAAAAAAAACTTGGGTTTAAAACAAATAAAAGGGATATTTTGAAAAATGAGTTAAAAAAAATTAAAATTAAGTAAATGTTTTTTTTTCGTCAAAAAAAGATTTTTTTAATATCAAAACTGTCTTAGTTTTTTTAAAAAAAAAAAAAGAATGTAAAGAAACGAAAGACCTAACTAAAATGAAAAAATATATATATATATTTTAATGATTAAATAAATTTTTTTAAAAAAATCATTTTGTAAAATGTCTCCAAATAAAAGGCACACACATGTGTATATCTTAAATATGTACGACCTTTGGGTAATGATTAATTTTAAATTTGTGGTTGCTAGTTCACCATTTTCTGCAGTTTTTATTTTTATTTTCTTTGAGTTGTGAATTATTTATTTATTTATTTATGTTGAACATCCTCTTTAGCCGGAGGGCACTGTCTAAAGCGAAACCCGCTTCCCGTTAAGCATTCGCCCAAAAATATAAATTAAAAAAAAAAACTCCCTGTTGACTGTTAAGCATAGAGGTGGCTGCATGCATCATTTTCTTTGGCAACAAATTTTGAAAAGAGAAAGTACTAGTGACTATTGACATCTCGAACTATACATCCAGAGAGGCTGAAGCATGTGGTCCCAGGAGACCGATGGTCCAAACTCTTTTGATTTAAGAGAGAACTTAAATCATTAGTTTAAATTTAAAAATTATAATATAAAATAATATTATACTATTTATAATTTAAAATATTAATTTAAACTATTTTTTTAAGGACCCTGTTATATAATATACTCCATATTTTATATGTGCTTGACCATAGGTCCACTCATGTTTAAGAAGAATATTATGATAAACTATGAAAGACTTTCATATGGTATTATATAAAATAAAACTGTATTACAGTATAAATTCTTTACATTTAATAATGTGTAGTTTAAATTTTAAAATGAAAACACTTTTTTCAAACATTTAATATAAAATATTGCCAGTTGTTATGCTTAGCCATTAAAAAAAATAAAAAAAGAAACTATCAGTTTAATATATATTTTTATTTAACATAATCTTAATTAAATTAATTTCTAGAAATATACACCAGGTATTCTTTAAAAGGTTTATTTTTCAGATAATGCATACAGTCTTTTTGTCCTTTTTTTTAATAAATATTTTAACTTTACGAGAGAAAAAAATTTTTATGATTTAAATTGTGAATTAAAACTGATGTCTTAAAAAATAATATTCTCAAGAAAAAGAATTTTTAGAAAGAGAGATAGATTTTTTTTTTTTTCCGTAATTATAGATTTCTTGAACTTTGTCCCTTTTTTCTTCAAAAGTTGTCTATCGTTCCCGTTTTCTCTACCCTATTTTTTTTTCTTTTTTCTTTTTTCCTGGCTTTTTCCTTCATCCTTTATTGTTTCTCTATTGTGTGGTTTATGCTCCTCCTTCCTTCGGCTTCAATTGATTCTCCTCTCCCCTGACCTCCTTCTTCCGGCACGAAATCTGTTACCCCTGACCTTCTAAATCAGCGGTTCCCTCGTCTCATCTGAGGAGAAAGAGCCACCACACACCTCAGTAACATAGCCGCCCGTCTCGAAAACACAATATCATCATCCATCGCGGGATTAAACTGCAATAAAGCTCGTATAATTATAAGTTTCAAGCCATTAGGCTTTCAGTAACTTAGTTTTCTGTTTTTCTAAGTCTGGAAAGTTCTTCCTTTAGTATTTCGATAATTTTTATAAAAACGCATTTGGTTAAAGTTACCAAACACGAATTATAAAAATAATAATAATAATAATAAGAAGACTTTAAAATTTATTTCTTAGTTTTGGTAAGATTTTATACATTTCATTCTAGCTTTTTTTTATTTAGAAAATTTATTATTTTTGTCTATTATGCTTTTTAAATCTTGTGGTTCTAAATATTGTCTTAAAACTCATAGCTTTTTTTTTTTTTGACTGCCTAAAAATATATAAGGAAAAAAATTTGCCTCTAAATCTATCGGAAAATTTCAACAATTCATGGATCTTTTGAATCCTATATACATATCTGGCACATGTATTTGTGATTATAAAATGCAAATACTATTAAAAGCAGTATTTTTGTTAATTGAATTACAAATGTTCAGCTTTACAAATTCTAGACGGCCAGATTATATTATACACACCAAGTGGGAATGTAATGTTTTATTCGTGGTGATTGATAAAATTTCCACGCTGGCTATAGCCAATAACTCTAGGTTTCTATAATCATTCATCTCGCTGGAAGTTAGTATGTTGGGGCAATCGTAGCCGCTACTTCATTATTACAATGTGGTACTGCCATACTTGTTGTGGTCTGGTATCGATTAAAGACTGTCGTTACCAGGGACTGACGTAATATATAGGAAATCTCAAAAAATCCATCACAAATATTGGAAAATTATATATATATGAAAAAAAAAAAAAAAAAAAAAAGGAGTTGGTGGCCATTGACTCCTTAAGACCTTGTCAATGAGATCTCTCTAGAGATTTGGCAAGAAGTGAGATCTTGTTTATGAGATCTCGACGCCCAAAACGATGACGAGGAGTTGTTGGTTGTAGATCGAACTAAGCTCGGCGTCTTTACCTTTCTTCTCAGGGGATGGCATTGCAATCCAGGTCCCAACAAGTTGGCCCAATGCTTTTGCCCCAAACTTGATAAAAGTACTAGCGCGAGACAGTGGGAGAATGAGATGTGCTTTGGCCAATGAGCCAGCCAAGGCCTTAGGTTCTCAATAGAAAAATTACACTAAATAGTATAATTTCAATTTTAAATATAAGCAAATGATATATTTTTAAAAATATTTAAATACATAACATTTTTAAAATCAAGCGTTTTTTAAAATAATTAAATTTTTAATTTTACCTTTTTTTTTTCGTTTTCTTTTCTTTCTTTTTGTTTTGATTTTTTGTTATCTCAATATTATTTTGTATTTTTCTTTATATTTTTTATACAAAAATAAATTTTGTTTTAATCTAAATAGGTTATTTATTTAACATTATTATATTTTAGTTTATCTATTTTTAGTCCAATAAATAGTAGTCTAATTCCTTCTTTCTTCTTTTTTAATATTGGGTTAGTACGGGTATGACACAAAAACTAAATGAGCTGAACTTAACAATACGAAGTATGCATGGATCATATCTATTAGAGGTTAAACTGACATGGTACGACATAATGTGGCTTACATTTCTAGATATATCTCATTATGTTTGGTGAAAAATGTACAAAAAATATTTTGTTTATCATGAGATTAGTTGAAAAATGAGTCCATAAAGAGCCACAATTAACTGCTACGACCAATAGCCACAAACTAGATTACTCCAATTGGACCAAGAGCTAGACATTAGTCAGCCACTAGGTGATTGGTGCTGGTCAGGCAAGTGACTCTTTTAACTATCTGATGGTTACCCACTGGGTGACCATTTGTCTTTCACTGGTGCTTCTGGCATGAATATTACCATATAGCCAGAAAATGTACGTATCATCAAAACTTGTCCGCAATCGCAAGAATCTCAACTTAATTTACTGTTTAGCAACCACAAACTATTTTCTCTATAGCTAGTCACTAATTAATAAAATGCACGAGCTAGAGATATGATAACGTATGTAGGTATTTTCTTTTTGGGAGATTTGTGGTAGTGAAGAAAAAGCAATGTAGGGTGTGTACTGTTTATGGATGATAGTTTCAAGGGAGAAGAACTCACAGGTTGAGGTTGCAGAAATTTTTTAGCTTAGTAGAAAGTATAAAATGATGTAAGCAAAAAGGAAAAAAAAAAAAAGAAAAAACCAGCTCCATTCAATCTTTGGACGTCTTAAAATGCTCTATTGTCCTTGTTAGGAATCAACCGTGCCCTAATTCAATAAAACTACTGAGAATGATAAACACAGAAAGAAAAAATTAAAGAGAGACTCAAAATTTATACAAGAGCATTCTCACACACTCAAATTGCATTTTCCTCACTCTCACAATCTCTCTCAATGTGTTTTTAGCCCTCACAACTATTTATACACTCTGCACGAAAAGAACTCAACCTATCTATTTACAGGTTGATAAAGAATGGGCAACAAGAGCCACAAAAGTGCATCATGTGTTCCTCAGCTTGAAAATACGCGCGGCTGTGCCATTAACCTGGTGTTGTTGTGGACTAAAAACCTCTACTCCAAGTTTTTTTACAAATCGCATGTGGTCGCAGAGCCATTGGGCGTGGGAGTGCCCGTTCTTTGTGACTCTGCATGGCCACGCCCTTTCTTTAGCACTAGGGCATGCGTCTAAGGCTTCCAAAACCCACTTTTTCATCCTTTTTCTTGCTTTAGTGATTTGGCTCTACACATTAACTCAAGAATTTCCCACTTGAAGATAAATCAATCATCACGTCTCTTTTGCAGCGACAAACTCCTCACTCATGAAGAAGTCCAATTGAAGTTGCACACAACTTCATTTTTTTTATCGGAATAGTCTTAGTGCTCTGATTTCCAAGAACTTGGTGCTCTTTTCGGAACAGTCTATTACATTCTGATTTCCAAGTATTTTCTCAAACACTAATAGCCCTTCTTCTAGAGCCGATCTGATGTCATAATAACAAGCTTGTATATGCATTGTCCTAGCATGATAGGCATGGTTTTTTGCTAAATGTTTGGTGCCCTGATTGTCACAATACAATACACTTTTCTCCTATTTATGATCAAGTTCTTCCAAGAACGTTTATAGCCAATCCATCTCTTTACTAGCTTTAGCTACAGCAACATACTTGGCCTCGGTAGTGAAAAGAGTAACAATCTTCTATAGCTTTTAAACCCAATTAATTGTTGTACCACCCAAAGTGTAGACATACCTGATAGTACTCTTTCTACTATCATTGTCTCCAGTCATATCATCATCCACATAACATTGCAATCCTAAGTCTGACTTCTTGAAACATAGAACTAATCTGGTGGTTCCTTTCAGATATTTGAGAATCCATATCATTACCTCCCAATGTTGCTTGCCTGGATTACCCACGTACTTGCTCACAGCTCCCACTGCATGTGTAATGTCTAGTTTGTTACACTACCATGGCATACATAAGATTGCCTATAATAGAGTTGTAAGCAATCACTCTTTTGATAGTTTAAAATAGTTGGCCAAAGGATTTCTCACAGGTTTCACATCTTCCATGTCGAACCTGCTAAGCACCTTCTTCATGTAGTCTTTTTGTGATAGTTTTAGACCATTACTGTCCATATAAATTCTCATAACAAGGATTCGTTTTGTAGTACCTAAATCCTTCATTGTGAACTCCTTAGAAAACTCAAAACCATAGCACCTTTGTAGCTAAGAGGGGCAAAACCATAGCATCTTTGTGGTTGTGCCTTGCACTTCAAAACCTTGTTGGTTGTGTCATATAAAATTCTTCCTCCAGATCACCGCAAACAAAGGTGGTCTTCACATCTAAATGTTCTAGAAATAAGTCTTCCTTTGATCTAATCGTGTTCAACTTCACCATTGGAGAAAAAATCTCAATATTTTCAATGTCTTCCTTTTGTTGAAAGCCCTTCACAACTAGTCTTGCTTTGTACCTTTTGCTACCGTCATGTTCTATTTTGATTTGGTACACCCACTTATAGTGTAATGCTTTCTTTCTTTTTGGTAACTCTACTAGTTGCTACGTCAAATTGGTCAGTAAGTAGTCCTTCTCATCCTTCATGGCAAACTCTTACTTGACCGATTCTTTAACCTACATGGCTTCACCTTAGCTCTCTGGTTTTCTCCTTTATCAGTCGACAAGAAATATTGCAATGAGGGAGAGTATCTATGTGATGGCCTGATAGTCTTGCTAGATCTTCTAATAGGAGCAGTAGGAGTGTTTTGGTTTTCATCTTTCTTGATTTTCAATGTCATTTTTCTCCACCTCATCTTAGGAAGACTCTTCAACCAAATGACTTTAAGCTTCTTAGCTTCAAGAACCATGCTCTGGGTGTCACTACTTGTCTTGTTTTTATACTTAACACTGTCATTGAAAATCACATCGTTGCTCATAATAATTTTTTGATTTTGGTCATCGTAGAAATAATAACCGAGCTCGGTGTCACCATAACCAATAAAAAATACACTTTTTAGATTTGAAATCATGTTTATTTCTAGCGTTCGAATTAATATGCACATAGGAAACACAACCAAGCACTTTAAAATAAAATAGTTTACCTTTTTTCTGCCCCAAACTTCTTCCGGTAACTTAAAGTCCAATGATGTAGAAGGACTTTTATTGATCAAGTAAGATGCGGTTAATTGTTTCTACCCAAAACATCTTTGGCAACCTTGCGTGCAACTTCATACTTTTGGTACGCTCATTTAAAGTCACGTTTATCCTCTCAACTACAAATTATGGTTTCCCCTTAATGGTCTTCTTCATAATGAATTCATTTTCTATGTAGAACCACTTGAAATCTCCATTTTTGTATTCTCCCTTGTTATTGGACTGCAAGCATTTTAGTTTCAAATCTGTCTCATTTTCAACCATTGCTCTCCATCTTTAAAAAGCATCAAAGATGTCTGATTTGTTCTTGAGAAAGTAAACCCATACCATCGTGCATTAAATATAGATCAATGTCATATAATAGTTGGAGCCTCCAAGAGATGTAACAGTCGAAGTCCCTTACACATCTATATGAATTCTAGCTTCTTGGTATTTTGCTACTTACCTGCTTTGGAGAAACTCACCTTTTTATGTTTATCGAAAATACAGCCTTCACACAGGTTGTGATCAATAGTGGTTGAATCTGGTAGTTTTGCTCTAGAGTAAAGCACATTTATTCCCTTCTCACTCATATGCCCAAGCCTATTATGCCATAGCTTAGGATTGATAGTGAAATCAGCAAATGTTGTGGTAATTCCACAACTAGATTTACTATAAAGGTTTCCCTTTTTGTTTCCACAAGCTACAACCATAGCATCCCTTATAACTTTCCAACCACAGCTAGTAACAATCATGTTGTGTCCTTCGTCATCAAGATGTCCAAACAAAATTAAATAGTTCATCAGTTTACGAGCATGTCTTACCTTGGGTATCTTCCACACCAACTTATTTGGCATCTTTAAACTGACATCGCTAATGCTAACAATGTCCATTAGTTCTCCATTAGCAAGATAAACTTTTCCATGGTTTCTAGGAGCATAATTCTCTAAGATGTCATGGTGTGCGGTAGTATGGAAAGAGGCCCCTGAATCTATCACCCATGATTCACAAGAATCGTCAATGGATAAAAACAAATCATCATGTACCTCTTTGGTGACTAGATTTGTTGCATTGTTGTTCTTGTTTTCATCCTACTTGGAGCTCTATAATTTGTTTTTCAAGTGATCAATCTTGTCACAATTCCAACACTCCAAGTTCCTACCATTTCTTGACTTGCTCCTGTCATTCCTTAACTTGCCCCTATTACCGTTACCCTTGTTGGAGTTCTTGTCAAATTCCTACCTCTATTCTCGACTTAAGGAGCCAAGTTTGATGTCAAGGTTTCTCTAAAATCTTTCCAGTGAATTTCTTCTATAAGAGCGGTGCCTCTTATGTCAACAAATTTCAATTTTGCAAATCCATATAAAATTGGTAACATCCGTTCTCATAGGTTCTCAACTATTTGGGAGTGAAGCAAAGAGAATTAAAGCAGACACCTCATCATCAAATTTAATCTCCATCGAAACCAATTGATTAATAATAGTATTGACTTTATTGATATGTTCTATCACCAAACTACCTTCAACCATCTTCGAATT
This sequence comes from Artocarpus hirsutus, assembly GCA_946598075.1. Lineage (NCBI taxonomy): Eukaryota > Viridiplantae > Streptophyta > Magnoliopsida > Rosales > Moraceae > Artocarpus > Artocarpus hirsutus. The sequence goes on along the minus strand of CAMOHE010053414.1, from coordinate 55,780 downwards.
GAAATGCTTTTTTCATGAGGTGTACTTTGTTGTTAGCCAAGGGCTTCTTGTACATGTCAGACAAAGCCTTCGTATACTAGACGTGGTCGTCTCCTTTGCTATGTTGTGAGCCACATTCTTAGACAGGGTTAAACAAGTCACCCCTAACACTTGTCTGTTAAGGAGATTTCACTCATCATCTATCATGCCTTCTGGCTTCTTATCCAAAGGCACGTTCACTTTTTTGCTATACGTATAGTCTTCCATCTGCATCCTCCATAATGAAAAATCTGAACCATCAAACTTGTGATTCCCGGTTTCATTCTTTCAACCTATCTCTTTATAGGTTTCCAAAAAAAGGGCAACAAGTACCACAAAAATGCACATGCGTTCCTCAACTCATCAACACATGCAGCCATGCCATTAACCCGATGCTGCCACACACTAAAAGACTCTTCTATGAGTTTTCTTCGACTCGCTTGTGGTCTTGGGGCTGTTAGGCATTGGAGCGCTCGCTCTTTGTGGCTCAACGTGGTTGTACCTTTCTTTGGTGTTGGGGTGCACGTCTGAGGCTTTCAAAATCCCTTTTTTCACAATTTTTTTTCTTACTTTAGTGATTTGGCTCCACATATTATAGTCCTCCCCCAAATGCTTAGCTTGCAAAAGAGGTTGCAACTTTCAAATCCAAAGATGAAACTATAAAACTAAAAACACTCTCTTTTCACTTTCTACTTTCTTTGCCATCCCTAATTTTCAGCAAAATTTGGTGTATTTCTTCTCTCATTTTCCAAACATATCTCACACCCATCAGCTACTCCCGCTGCTTCCTGAAAGCATCCATGGGTTGGCTTACTCATCTTTCTAGAACATTCTCTCTCCTGAAAGGGTAATATTCATTTTTTGGTTGAGCATGAAAAAATATATGTATTCGAATAAATAAAAATGTCCTAGTAGTTATCTAACTCGCCAGGTCCACGTGATGATGCTGTACATTATGCAATGAATTTTTCGGTTCCTTTTTAGTGAAACTGCTTTTTCCATTTCTTTGCTTTGCTGAGAAACTGTCTGTGGAAGAAGCTGTCTGTGGAAGAAGACGATGGACTTTTGATGGTGCGGCAGTGTGCTCTTGGACTTTCGTGCAACTCCTCCACAACCGTTGTAATCAATTTAAATGGTCCAAAACTAGGGTCCACTGATAGTGTACTAGAGATGAGAACTACCACAGATTCTCCCTTTACTTTTTTTCCCACCTTATCATTATCTAACTAAGTTTTCTCTTCTATTCTCTTGATGACTATGAAAAGCTTGGCATGTCAAGCGCTACTGAGACTCTCTGCGGGCAAGCATTTGGTGCAAAACAATACCACATGATGGGAATATACTTGCAACGTTCATGGATCGTTGACTTCATCACTGCGACCATAATGCTACCTCTATTCTTCTTCACCACGCCCCTCTTAAAGCTGCTTCGCGAGCAGGCAGACATTGCAGTCGCGGCTGGGAAGATTTCCCTCTGGTGCATACCCTATCTGTACAACTTTGTATTCAGCCTCACCATCCAGATGTACCTGCAGGCCCAGCTCAAGAACCTGGTCGTCGGGTGGCTCTCGGCAACGTCATTTGTGTTCCATGTGGTGCTGTCGTGGATTTTCGTGTACAAGCTGGAGTGGGGTATTACCGGCGCTCTGGTTGCAATGAACATTTCCAGTTGGTCATCCGTGATTGGGATGTTTGTGTATATCTTTGGAGGTTGGTGTCCCAATACGTGGAAGGGATTCACTCTTGCGGCTTTTGCTGATATGTGGCCTGTTATTAAGCTATCCATATCTTCCGGTGTTATGGTGTGGTAAGTGCTCCAAACATTCTTTTATTGTCTGGTTCATGTGCTTTTTATCTAATTTTGAATGAATATTCTTCAAATTTAAACCAATAAAAAAAAAATCTCTTATCATTTCGTAGAGGGTAAAAAACCATTTGACCAGTCAACTTTTTTTGAATAGCAAAAATAGGCAATTATCTGTCTCGAAAAACTATTGAATATTGTTGAACAAAAACACCCGCTTCTTCCTCAAGTTGTTCTTCACGTTGCCGTTGATGACACGTCTCTAACTATAACCATGGCATCGACAACCTCAAAACTTAGATAAAGCCAAAACTGTGTTTTATTAGCTTTAGAATTCGTTGTTTAATCTTAAGTTAATATTTAAGATAATATTTTGATTTGATCACAAACAAGTAAGTGTATTCTTGGTACTTTAAAAATTTTGACAGTCAAAATTGTTTTAATATTTTTGTAAACACCGAGACGCATTCTTAATTGGATTAAACTTGTGGAAAATTGTGATATTCTGAAGAAACTAAAAAGTTAACTATTAGATTTTTCTGTCGTCTAATAACAGCACGAGATCTTTGTGAGATTTATGAAATATATGCCAGCATAAGCATCTTTGTGTAATTAGAGAGTATTATTGCTAGCTACAGTGCACTGATATATACTTTTTTTTTTTTTGTATTGTTTTTTTAAATGAATGACGAGAGAGTATAATTAATACTCTTTTATAAGCCATGCTAATGAGACAAATTTATCATTCAAAGAAAAATATGGTCTCAAAATATTTTAAGAATTAAATATTTGTAGGAAAGTGTTGTTTTTAAGCGAGTATATATCCTCGCCAAAAAGAAAATAAAAAAAAATCTCGTTAGTGTTTAAAGTGTAACAAGCAAGTTTAGTGCTTGCTGTATTGCTTGCAGATAACTGTAATAGGTTAAATCATAATTTTTTTTATTTGTCTCCATTCACATTTAGTTTCATTAGAAAAAATTTTATAAATGCCTTCCAATCACTTGCCAAAGTGATTGACGCTGCAAAATGTGCATCCAAAGCAACTGATTGATCTTCAGCACACGTCGTTCCGGTATACATTTTTATAGTACAGTTTGTATGTTTATTGCCTTTTTAACAAGTACAGAAATAGAATGAGTGTTTCATCATCATTGTGTCTGAAAGATCACATTAAGCCTTCTAATATTAGTATTTATTTTTTTGTTTGTCTGTTAATAGTTTAGAGTTATGGTACAACTCAATTCTGGTGCTTTTAGCGGGATACATGAAACATGCAACAGTAGCCATCTCTGCATTCTCTATCTGGTAACATCCTTCAAGTCTTTCGTAATCATACCATTTTCTGTTTGTTCTTTGTAATGATAAATATCAGACTGTCAAATGCTTGACCCAAATCTATCATTGCCAGTCTCAATATCTGTGCTTGGGAGTTTATGATATGCCTTGGGTTTTTAGCTGCTGCATGGTATGTAACATTAACCACTGAAAAGCTATGCTTAGACTACATGTATGTTATTTTTCTATTTATAGTTTTGTTTGATATATATATATATATATATCTGTAGCGTACGTGTATCAAACGAGTTGGGGAGAGGAAATGCTAAAGCGGCGAAATTTGCTATTAAAGTTATCCTCAGTACTTCAGTTGCGATTGGAGTGTTCTTTTGGATATTGTGCTTAGTATTTGGTCGTAAAATTTCCTACCTATTCACTAATGATGAGGAAGTCGCTGATGCTGTATCAGATCTCTCTGTTCTGCTTGCTTTCTCCATCTTATTAAACAGCATCTATCCGGTTCTCTCAGGCAAGTACTAATATTTCTTTTAAAGTTTGAAGCTCTAATTAAATTACGCTTAAATTTAAAAGTTGTCCGGTTTTAAAATTGTACGGTCAATATTTAACACCTTTTACTAATATGTAGTGTTGAACTGGTGTCACATAGTAAAAGATCCTTTACAACTTAAAGGGCTGCACTCCACCAAAAGTTCATTACTTCTCGCTAAAAAAGATATTTTTTTATAAGAATAATTCTAGAAATCTTTTGTACCATAAACTTTTTTGGTACCAAAAAAAGTCATTACTTTTAATAAAAGAAAAGTTTATATAAAAAGGTGTTTTTTAATAAGAATAATTCTAGAAATTATTTGTACCAAGTACTTTTCATCAATGTACCTTGTAACTTATATATAACCTGTAATTCTTCTATTATTTACTATGATTGAATCAGTTTCTTATAAAAAATTGTATTTTAGTATTTAATGAGAGCAATCATTTGTCGAGATTTCTAATAACACCTTTTGTTCTCCCTTCTTGTTTAGCAATGGCATTCCGTAGTGACTTCTGTCGCATAATTTATAAACTTTTACTCAGAACATTAGCATTTTTTTAACCTTGTTAGCACTCTAAATACGAAGCTAGTTGTTTATTGTGTGTGTCTGTGTTTTTATGTTTATTTTATTTAATAACTTAATTATTTTTATTTTCCTGCTTTTTGGTCATCCCTCGAAACTCGGGGGTGACATGGCGGGTTAATTAAGTTAATTAAATCAAATTTATTAGGTTAATTAAAATTAAAATTTTTTTAAGATCACCTATTTAAATAATTTAGTTGATTATGAAAAAGGTGATAAATTTAAAACTTCCTAAACAATTAAAATAATAAAGCAGATAGGATAAAATAAAATAATAAGAGAGAAAAATGCATGTCGAGTCCCACCAAGCCCACAATTTTTGCACATATATGGTATCGACAGTAATTAAATTACAATCATAGTCCAATATGAGAAAAGGGAAATTAAAACAATATATGCCTTGATTAAATAATACAAGTAATCTACTCAAATCTTCTACTGCTCGTAAGTTCAGTCGGTGGACTCCCGGTCGATTCTAAGCTGAATTCCACCTAGGGGAAAAGGTTTCTTATACAGTTTACAAAGGGGAAAGGATTACATCATATATAGTCATGGGGATCACAATTAAATTACTTTTTAGAGTTTTCACCCCCAATCATTATTTTACAAGATTTACATATACAGTTTACACACCCGTCCTAGGGGTGAGGTAATAACCATGGGCTCACCAAATTCTTCTATCTCTAATTCCAAGGCATGTACAAAACAACTTGATATGAGAGAATGAGTGGCACCAGTATCGAATAAAGCATGTGCTAAAGACTATGAAACTAAAACCATACCATCAACGACTGTGTTACTGGTCTAAGCATCCGAGCTCCCTAAAGTCATGCTGTGAACTTGGCTGGAGCTTTCCTCTGTTCCTCTGCCAACATTGTTGGGTCTTAGATTAGTCGATCGATGTTGCTGCTTTGGGGGAGACTATACACTAGCTGTACTTGACGCTCGATACTGTGGGCCATTACGTTGAAAGTTCTGTGGCTGGTATCCTTATGTTAGGTGTGGCAGTTGCTAAGGAGTGAACTAATGGAACTACAATTGAAGGAATTGCTGAGGTGGAGGTAAGAGCTAAGGTTAAGGCTGACGACTTGCACCTTCTCCGGTCTGAAGTCCCAGGCTTGCATTCCTGATTGAGTAGTTCCTCTTGAAGTGTCCCGGCTGTTGGCAATAATAGCAATAGAAGCTGTAAGGGTTGTTGCGCCCGCTACTTGATGAACTGCTTCTTTCACTGTTTACATTACCTTGCTGGTTCTTCACCTATGCTTGATGACTACTACCTCTCCTGTTGCTCCTTTGAGGTCCTCTGGTTGTCCTTACTCGATTCTCATAGTAGTAGGCATAATCACTTTCCACCGATAGGGCTGACGACACCAACTCACCAAAGTTCTAGAGTCGTAAAGCAACCAACTGCCGTCGAATAGATCCTTTAAGTCCTTCCTGGAACTTAATGCACTTCTCATGCTTGGATGCCATGGCAGATGGAGCAAACCTAGCCAACTCGTTGAATTTTGCTTCATATTCCCTAACTGACATGTCACCCTGCTCCAATCTATAACATTCGATAGCCTTCTAATCTCTATAGCCTTGTGGGAAGTAGCACTCATAGAACAACTCCTCGAACTTGTCCCAACTGATATTTCGGTTGTTTTCTAGATGTTTGGCATGCTTCCACCAAGCATAGGTGCCACCTTCAAGTTCATCAGTTGCAAACTCCACTCGATACTCCACTAATACACCAAGGGTATCCAAATGCTTCACCACCGAGTCTAAGCAATATTCAGCCACCTACAGGTCCCCATTTCTGTCAAAGATCAGAACAAATGCACATTAGAACTCCTTAAAGTACGCATGCTAATGACTTGCCTCGAAATCCTCGAGTCTTGCCCTCGCTGCTATTTGTCGGAAAGCAACAAGCATCGCCCCCATCATACTTTCCTCATTTCCTGGGCTTGCATTAGTAACAAATGAACCATGTCTGGGTGCTATTCTCTCACTTCTGAAAACAAAATTGGACTATTAGTAGTATTTTATTGTTGTACCTATGTGTGTACAATTCCCAATGTTCATAACCTAGGGCTCTGATACTATTTTGTCACGTCGCAAAACTCAGAGGTAATGTGGCGGGTTAATTAAGTTAATTAAATCAAATTTATTAGGTTAATTAAATTAAAATTTTATTAAGATCACCTATTTAAAGAATTTAGTTGATTATAAAAAAGGTGATAAATTTAAAACCTCTTAAACAATTAAAATAATAAAGCAGATAGGATAAAATAAAATAATAAGAGAAAGAATGAGTGTTGGGTCCTATCGGGCCCACAACTTGTGCACACATATAGTATCGAGAATAATTAAATTACAACTACAGTTCAATATGATAAAAAGGAAATTAAAGCAATCCATGTCTTGATTAAATAATACAAATAACCTACTTAAATCTTTTATTGCTTGTAAGTCTGGTCGTTGGACTCCTGGTCATTCCTAAGTTGAATTCCACCCAGGGGAAAGGGTTTGAAAACAGATAAAAAGTGAAAGAAAGACTCAATAAGACTAGGTTTTAAAAACATTTAATTTAAACATAAATTTTATCATTCTAGAAAATATTTATAAAAATAGAATTTAGTAAATAAATTTAATTAAATCATTCTTACCAAAAACTGTTCATTGTTCACCCAAAAAGGATATCATTATCTTTTCTTAGGCAAACCATAGTTATCACTACCATAGTGGCCCAGCTGGGTTTCGGGACCTGCCTCTAAGGTCACACTCTACATGATTGGATCTCTGAGCATGGCATCATGCCTATATGTGTTTCTATCATTATTTAAATCTCATTTTACCAAGTGCAATCATTTACATTCATTATGTGGTTCATTATGAACATATCATCATTCAACTGTTTATGAAAACACTGATAAAAATCTCTTTCAGTCGTTCATTGAAAACATTTGAAAGAAACCATTTTTGAGGCCAAAACCATTTAAAAACATAGCTACCAAAGAAAGGGGGTAGAAGTCCTACCTCAATATTTGGCACCGCAACTCAGCATCGCAATCGGATCCGCTACACGTTAGCTTCACGAAACCATGAACAACCTTAAATGTAAACTAAGTTCATTAATATCGAGCTTAAGATATTCTACACTACTAAGTTATCTCATGGCGTCCTACTATGCTATTCATGTCTATAAAATGATACTATAAAGTTAAAATCTCAATCTAGGTTTAAAACAGTGAAAACGGGTGAAAAACAATCATTTTTCCTTGTGGCCGGTTGGCCTGTTGAATTCCTTGGTCCGGCCTGCCAAACTGCTGAGGTCGGCTTACCAACTATATAGGTCTAGCCTGCCAAACCTGCTATGAGTTTGGCTTGCCAATGATATAGATTCGGCCTGTCGAACTCATGAATCTAGCATGCCAAACTGAAAAAATCTAGAAATTTCTAAATTTGGGTTTTGGCTTCTCCGAGCTCAAATCTTCATTTCCAACCTGTTTTCTTAGTTCCCAGGCATACAAAACATTAATAAATGATAGAAAAATATAATAGAATACTTTTAAACACATTTAAACAAATTTTACATAGAAAATGTCAAAGAAATCCGAAAATGAAGAAAAATAGAAAAAACTTGGCTTAGTTCGATTTTCATCAAATTGAGCTTAGATTCTAGATGATTTGAGTTCTAGCAACTTAGATTTTGGGTTTTCCAAGCTCACAGTAGCTCGGGTTACATTATCCAAAGAAGATTGAAAAATTTTTAAAACTAAGTTTTGAAATTTGAAATTTCAAGAGAAAGGGAGAGTAAGCTAACCTCAATGGACATTTTGTAAGGATTCTTGAAGGCCTAAGCTCAATTCCACACTCCAATTTGGCAGGAAATTCAAAGAAAGGGGAGAGAGGAAGAAGGCAGTAAGGGAGAAAGAGAGAGAGACTGAGAAAGAAAGAGAGTGAGAGCGTGAGAGGAAGAGAGAGAGAGGTCTGAGAGTGAGTGAAAGAGAGGGAGTGAGAGAGATTAAATGGAGAAAGAATGGAGTGGTTTTCAACAAGAAAACCACGTTCAGCACATAGGTTTTAAAAAGGGACATGTTTGATATTTAACAAATTGTTTTGTTTAAAATTTAGAATAACAATTTAAAATAATTAGAAGTAACATTAGTTTGGATATCTAAAAAAATAGCTAAATTAAGTTCAAATTATATCATGCACACTAATTTACCAGCTTACACATTAATCTTACTTAATTAATTTCGTGGTGTTACATTTTTGCAGGTGTGGCTGTAGGTGCTGGTTTACAAGGCACAGTTGCCGTTGTCAATATTTGTTGCTATTATGTGATTGGGATACCCTTAGGGGTTGTGCTTGCTTATGTGCGTCATCTTGAAGTAAAGGTAAGAAACTTTCATGTCTGTCTATACAACAATAGTTCACATTAGCCACTGGAGACGGCATTTTTGTTAAAATTCTAAAACGAAAATTGTGGAAAATGCCACTTTTTTCAAAATTAATTGTAGTAAAAAGTAGGTTTTGAAAATATTTGTAATAAATGTCAAATTTATGGTGTATATAATTTATTGATTCTTTTTTTACAGTGTAAAAATTCTTATTTACACAATAAATAGATTTATGGTGTAAATAATATTTTAGAATACAAAGATTTCTTATTTATATAGTAAATAAGTTATTTATATCATAAATCTATTATTTATAATAAATATTTTCAAAACCTGATACTTACTTCAAAAAGTTTCAAAAATATAACATCTCTCTTGCTCTCCTAATTTTAAAAGTGCTCAAGTTTTTGACCATATATTGTACTGAATTGATCCCTGTTACTTTGTAGGGATTGTGGATTGGAATGTTGTCTGGAGTGTTAACCCAATCACTAGTACTTTTGTATATCACATGGAAAACAGATTGGGAAGGTCAGGTAAGTGAATCGATAAGTGACTAGTTACGTATCTCATCAAAAGAAGTTATATACTTTTATGGCATTGGCACGAGTATTTGAAGAATTACACTAGGTTTTTTTTTTTTTTTTTTTCATCATATCACTTTAGATCATTTGTTTTTATAGCGACTTTCAATAATAGTCATGGTAGTAATTTAGTATGTGATCACATGCATATACATGTTCATTAAAATAATTATTCGACATAATTACTAAGTCTATAAAATACTTTTTTTGTTTAATTACCAAGTCTATAATATATATTTTTTTAATAGTGCCATCGAAAAAATAACCCAATATACGTTCGGTTTGTGTGCGTCCTTGTAAAGAGTGCTTCCATAAGATAAAACCATTCGGATCATACGACATCAAATATAAAAAAACTGTTGACATTATCGTAGATTGAAAATAACATTTACAGATTATTGCATCGAGCAAGAATTTTGCTTATTTTTATAAATATATGTAGGTAAATAAGGCATCTGAACGACTCAACAAATGGTTCTTGAAGCCATCGGATGAACTCAATTAGTGTGTTCAAGCTTCCAATTACAGCTGCATATGCTTGAAGAAACTATCGGAGTTTCAACTTTGACAGTTGTAAGGAATCTTAATTATAATAAAGTAATTCAATTTTGACGTCTCGAAAGACCATCTATCCTTTTGTTATCATTTTGAAATGGTACTGAATTTTTAAGAAGGGGAAGAACGGGGATAAGAGGGAGTCGTGGTGCTTCGAAATTGTTATTGAAATATTTTGGGTATTTTTTCAATTGAAATAATTCTTTCAGCTGTAATAAATTTTGTATGGTTTTTTTTTTTTTTTTAAATGGTGTTCCATATCGAATGAGATTGCAAGAGGTATGACATGGGATGTGTTGTTTTGTCAATCTGGCACCACCGGAGGCTGTTCGGCTAGTCAACCCATGATGGATTTCAAGCCAGGTAAATCTAGGGGTGAAAAGACGGTCGGGTTGGCGATTTCGTGCAGTTTTGGTTTTTTTTTTTTTTTGAATTGTGGCTTGGTGGATAACCAAGCTGCAGGCCGCCCGTGAAACTACAGGTGGTTTTCGGGTGGTTTTTGGCAGGTGTGGGCGGTTTTTAATAGGTTGGGCTTCTACTATTGTCTCAATGAATTTTTTATGGCTTTTGCTAACAATTTGTAGAAAAATAAAAATTGTATATACTTTGGATACATTTTTAAATAGAGTAAGTCCTAAAATAAATTATGTATATTGACATTGAAACTTTTTAATTTGAGATCGTCCCCTTTTGTTGCTAAAACATTAAGTTAAAAGTATATACTAAACTTAAAAAGTGAAAACAATTTATCATTATAGTTCATAAAAATTCAGAAAGATGAGTTCAGTCACGATATCATAAATTGACATTCACAAAGTTCAATCAAATATTCAAAAAAAAAAAAAAAAAATCTAAGTTCAGTTCATTTCAATCACAAAACATCATTATAGGAAAAAAAATCACAAAACAATATTTTCTCAAACTGTATGTTTGGTTTCTTCTTCTTCTTTTTTTCCCCCAAAAGTTTTAATGTTTTATTTTCTTTACAAATAAGAGTAAATGTCTAAATGAAATCCAAAATCAAGATTAGAAGCATTGAAAAGAAAAATGTTCTAAAACAACATAGTTGTTGTTGCTAAAGTAAAAAGTTGAATCACTACAAAAAGCATATAACAAAACTTGGTTTTTGCACAGTTACAGCACCAAATTGTGATTTGCCAGATTCAAAATTTCTAACAAATTCAAAAATTGCAACAAATACCACAATATCATAATAGATTGACCATCACAAGTTCAATTGAATGTTGAGAACAAACTAAGTTCAGTTCTAAAAAGAGAGGGACAAAAAACCTTGTTCAAGCTTGTTGGCTTGGCTGGTTAGACTTGGGGGATTTCTTATTCTTTCAAGGAGAGGAATAGCTGGAAGAACAAACACAAAGAAGAAGGAAGAGTCTAGAAAGCTCAAAAAACAGTAACTAAGTAACACGTTACAAAAGCCAAAAGTAAACCCAAAAACCAAACTTATAGAAGATCAAGAAGAGGTTGAGCTGAGGGTTGCCGGCTAGAGGCAAGAGGTGTAGTGAAAGAGTGGTAGGGGGAGAGGATGTTAGACATGTATGCCCGAAGGAATAAAATGTTGTAATATGTTTTTGGAGACATTTTATCAATAAAGAGTTCATTTATTGTTCATATACCAAATGTTGTCCTCTTTACGTTCATATTTCTTAAATGTATGATACTCAAACAAAAGTCTGAGACTGTCAGTCTAAACCTTTAAGAATTAGGCATATGATAGATAGATTATGTGAAAGACATGACTCTCAAGGTGACGATCTAAATCATAAGATCTGTAATCAAAGGAATAAAGTTGGGCAGTTTATTCATGTTAAGATTGTTATGTTGTCTATATCCCTAATGAAAGATAGCTTATCTTGGCCATCAAAGTTGGACCCCACGAGTAAAAACATTGGTACATTGTCATAGGTGACGATGTATTAGATCGGGACAGAAAGTGGAATTGATTTGGATTAATTATTTAATCTTTGCAAATCAATTCACTTTAGACAATCATATGTGTTGTATCATAATCCTGAAATAACTAACGGGCCCGTTAACTTGACTTATGTCGTTTGATATACCAAAAGGTGACATTCTGACTTTACGATGGCATGTATATTGGTATGTTGAAGACAGACTCTTGATAGCATAGACCTGTTCTTCGTAGATATGGAATCCATAGCTCCATTGATGGAGTCAATGATATTCTCTTATATGCATTATCTTCTAATTGGAAGACTGGAGCACTCGACCATTTGGATGCGTAGGTGTAACCGAATGGTATACTGTCTTGGATGGTAAGTTTTCTAATGGTGAGATAATGAAACATAAGATAAAAAATAATTGGGAAGGTAAGATGGAATTTATCCTTACGCCGATCATGAATATCCTATGGGCATACGACATATCATGATATGTCATGGACACTTTGCTAATTTGAAGCTTCGTAATTTTATATAGTTTGAGAGTGTAACTTTAAGCTTTTAGTGGAGTAGCGTTAGAGTTGATAATTATAAAATATATATATGAGATATTGTATTTTATAATTATCGAAGCTTGAATTATATAGGTCCATCAGGTCCCCTTTGCTAGCTCATAACAAATACTGTAACGATATGGCGTGCTTTTTCAATAAATTGGTGACTTATGTTAAATTATTAGATTGGTTGAAATTCAATAGGATCAGATAATTCATGTTTTTCATCAGTTGAATTAATTTTGTAAATTAATTCAAGATAAACTTGTTGAATTATCAAGATTGTTTTATTTTCTTTGAGATTTTCTAGATATGGTTGTTTTGACTAGATAACTTATCTATTAGGTTATTTAAATTAAAACTGAGGCTTTATCTGAGAATCTTGGATGAGAAATAAAAGATTCTCAAGGATTAGATTATCGTAAGTTCGACAGACCGATCTGCTAGTTTGGCTTGCCGATGGAGTAAGTTCCGCAGGCTGATCTACCATCTTAGCTTCCCAATCTAGCGGTTATCTGATTACACATTTTTGGCCTTTTTTATCAGAAGTTGATCTAGATTTAAATTTTTCATCCCTGGGTCTGACCTCTATAAATAGGGAGTGAGTTTTCTTAGTTACTTAGATCAATTGAGAAGTTAAGATTGAATACTCTACTATGAGAAACTCTAAAACTCCCTGAAGGCTATTGTTCACAATCATGAACCTTGGCTCTAGGTCTCAAAAGGAGAGCCAGTTGGGAAAAGCTGTACGACGTAAGCCCACACACACTCCGATTGTGGATAGAGAATAGCAAAGAAGGTCAGTTGGTTAAGGTCTTTCTAGAACGTTCTTCTCTTCATTGATTGCAAGAGCTCTTTGGCATAAAAGGTTAGTAAGATCTGAAATTTATGTATATAGCATGTCAAAACTTGTGTTTTGGAAAACACTTTGATTTAAAACTTTTAAAATTCTGCTACATACTTGTTTTCCAATAACTGGAATCAGAGCCATGTTTCTTACGTAAATTTACGAGTTTGTGACCATGCTATATATATAAATTATGCTATCTTGATCTCTTCTATACTTGAATTTAATTTGTTAGAGAGTTGGTGCTCTAAGGTTTCTATATATTAATTTATTAATTAATTAATTTATACCGGTTATTGTTCTTTAGATGTTAGAATGTGTATCTAGGTTTTTCATGCAATTAGATGGCGGTCTATCATCACCATTTATGAATTATTATATAATTTTAAATTTGTAAAAATTTTGTAATTAAATAATCATTTAGAACGGAGACAGATATAGAAGACAGATGATAGCAATTCCACTAGTTTTCTTAAGTCTCTAAATTTTTATGTCTTTGAATTGTTAAAAATAAGATTGAAAAATTGCATAAAAACTATTTTTTTGGAAAACGTGAATTCAACTCTGTCGGCAGGCCAAACCCTCAGGTTTGGTAGGCCGATGTTGGCAGATCGACAGGCCAAACTTCCAATTTGTCAAGCCATCCATGGGGTAGGATTTAGCTAGCTCTAGTGGCAGGCCAAACAATCAAGTTTAGTAAGCCGATGGGTTATGACCGACAAATCGATCATACAGATTGGCAAGTAGGTAGAGAGCTGAAGATTTTTAGAAAAGGTGCATTTTTCAATGCAGTTTTGATTTCATTTTTGAGACAATTCTAAGAAACATAAAATTTTGTGATGACTAGAAAAATGAAATACTTGATCTATGCAAGATTAAAGACTTGAAGATGGATACCACATGAAGATAGATACAACTTGAAGATACAAGGATGAAGAATCGATAATATGTTACGATTGTTCTCTTGTAATCTTTAATTTCTTTTCTGTAGGATGGAACTATAATACTACATCTATTTATTATTATTTTAGTTATGGCTTTGCATGATTGCTTTGCTTGTCTACATTATAATTGATTTGTCATGTATATTGATAACATGTCATATAGAATAGGGAGTGTCGCTTATTAAAAATTGTTCATGCATGTTTTAAAATAAAACCTTTCTTTCAAAAGATTGAGTAGGAGAAGTTTTTGAAGAGAAGACCTACGGCCTCCATAGTTAGTCCATAGTGAGCACATGGTAGGCTTGAACCCTAGGAAGGAATTTCATTATATACCGGGTTGGAACTCTAAAAGGATAATTTTTTTTAGCATGATATATTGTTGTACACCCCTAAGTGGCGATTATAGATCATGGATAAAATAGTTAAAACAATGGTTATACACTCAAGTTAATTTTATTATTAACCTCTCCTAGGAGCTCTATTAATAAAATTAATGGTTAAAGAAAATGATTATTAATATATGCTAGATTAGACGGGTCCTAGATGGCATATATTAATCAGAAAGGATCTGTGTTTCGAATTGAATTTGATAAGTCTCTCTTAGGCGGCTTGTTGAATTTTGAGTTAGGAATTATCATTGTAAGGTTATGATTTTTTCAAGGTTTTGACACATAAACACAGTTGCTTATCTACATGATTGTTATCTTACTAAACTGTTATGGAATGTTTGCTTATATTTCGTATATGATCTTTATTGACGATTAAAATGTCTAAGAACGCTTTATCTTCGATATTTGATAAAAACCAATTAACTGGTGAGAATTACAATGAATGGAAAAGGAACCTGAACATCTTCTTATCCTTTGAGAAACTAGACTTTGTGCTGACAACACCGTGTCCTCCCGAACCTACTGGGGAATCCGCCAGTGAGCAAATCCAAACGTATGATTGCTGGAAAGATGTTAACGATTAGGCCTGCTTTTATGTTTTGGCTAGCATGAATAACATGTTGTAGGCTTAACTTGAAGATTATGAGACTACAAAGTAGTTCATAGATAATCTTGAAGACATGTTTAGAGGCCAAGCCATAACATAATAGTAAGGGGCACTTTGGAAACTTTTAAACTACAAGCAAAAACCAGGGACTCCTATAAAGAGCATTTGATGTTAGTCATGAGTTACCTCACTGAAGCTCAAGCCCATGGAGCTGATATAGATGCCAAATCAAAGATAACTATGGTTTTTGAGACTCTATCAAAGGTGTTCATCTTGTTTAGAGCTTTATATAATTTGAGCAATAGATAAGAAGTGACCTTAACGGAGCTGATGAAGCAGTTACAAGAGTTCAAAAATCTGATCAAGGAAACTCTTGTAGGTGGCGAGGCCAACTTGGTGGCTACATTTGGTTCCAATCGTAACCCTTGGAATAGAAGGAAGCAGAAGGCTAAGAGCAGGAAATCTTCTATTCCGGCAAATGCCAAGAATAAGAAGAAGAAAAAAAAGAATCTAAAGAAGCTTAAGCACTTTTACTATGAAAAGGTTGGACAAATCAAGAAAAATTGCAAGGACTTTTTTTCTCGAGAAGGTAGGTGTGACCTTTTGGTTATTGAAACTTGTTTAGTTAAGGAATCAAGTGACACTTGGGTCATAGATTCCGAAGCAACTAATCATATTCTTGTTTCTTTGCTGGGGTCAAAGAAATGAGAAGTCTATTGCTTGAAGACTTCACGCTTTGGATGGGTAATGGATTCTTGGTGTTGGCTAAAGTAGTGAGAGATGTCCATCTTTAATTTGATAATTATAGGATTTTAGTTTTGCGAGATTGTTTTTATGTTCCTAGACTTAAAAAGAATTTAATATTTGTAGCTTGTTTATTTAAATATTCTTATTTAGTTTCTTTTAATAATAAAGTAGTGATTTCTAAAAAAAACTCTTTTATCTATGATGGATGGGTGCAAAACAATCTGTATTTTATCAAACTTAAGATGGACTTACTACTTAACACTAAGGTTAATAATAATAACTCTAAGAGACTTAAGACTTCTCACTCTAATAAGACTTATCTTTGACATTTGCGATTAGATCATATTAGCTTGAATAGAATTTAAAGGTTGGTAAGGGATGGACCTTTAAGTCACTTAAAAGTGGAATCTATACCACAATGTGAATCTTGTTTCGAGGGTAAAATGACCATAAGACCATTCAGGTATAAGGGCAATACGGCCGAAGGGTTCCAGAACTTGTGCATAGTAATGTTTGTGGTCCCATGAACATCTTGGCATGAAGAGGGTATGAATACTTCATTGCTTTTACTAATGGTTACTTAAGATATGGGTATGTCTACCTAATGCATCAAAAAAGCTAAACTTTTGACAAGTTCAGGGAGTTTTGGGTTGAAGTAGAACTGCAATTACGTAAACCCATAAAGGCACTTTGATCTGATTGAGGTAGTGAATACCTCTCCAGTAGGTTCTTGAAACACTTATTAAAGAATGAGATTTTATCCCATTTGACTGCACCGGGCAATCTGCAATAAAATGGTGCAGCTGAGAGAAGAAATAGGACTTTGTTCAATATGGTTAGGTCAATGATGAGTTATTCATCATTACCTTTATCCTTTTGGGGATATGCACTACAAATCGTATGTTATCTTTGAACAACATGTCTTCAAAATTGGTTCTTAAAACTCCTTATGAGTTGTGGACTAGGAAGAAGACATCCTTAAACCATATTTGCATATGGGGATATCTGACTCATGTCCTGTATACGGTAGCAAATAAGTTGGAAGCACGATCAAAAGTTTATGTGTTTGTAGGATATCCAAAAGGGACTAGAGAAGGTTATTTCTAAAACTCAAAGGTAAATAAAGTCGTGGTTTCTGCAAATGCAATATTCCTTGAGAAAAGTTGCATGAACAACTTTAAGCCTTGAAGTAAAGTAGTACTCGAGAAGTTGAGGAGTGATTCAGTCACTTTAGGGGTTCCAATAGAAACTAGTCCAATCAATGTAGAAAAACCAACCGAACAGCAACCAAGGGGTTTTGGCAGTGTGGGAGGATCGGGCATCAACCATTTTGATGCATGGGTGTAACCGAATGGTGTATTGTCTTTAGATGGTAAGTTTTTTAATGGTGAGATAATAGAACATAAGATAAAAATAATTAGGAAGGTAAGATGAAATATATCCTTAAGTCGATTATGAATATCCTATGGGCATACGACACATCATGATATGTCATGGACACTTAGCTAATTTGGAGCTTCATAGTTTTATATAGTTTGAGAGTGCAACTTTAAGCTTTTAGTGGAGTAGCGTTAGAGTTGATAATTATAAAATATATATTTGGGATATTGTATTTTATAATTATTGAAGCTTGAATTATATAGATCCATCAGGTCCCTTTTACTAGCTCGTAATAGATCATGTAACGATGCAATGTGCTTTTCCAATAAATTGGTTACTTATGTTAAATTATTAGATTAGCTGAAATTCGATAGGATCAAATAATTCATGTATGTTTATCGGTTGAATTAATTTTAATCAGATATGACTGTTTTAATTATATAACTTCTCTATTGGGTTATTTAAATAAAAACTGAGGCTGTATCCCAAGAATCTCGAGTGGAAAATAAAGATTCGTAGAGATCTTTTATCGGAGGTTTGCAAACTAATATTTAAGTTCAGCTTACCGATTGAGGAGGTTCGGCAGGCCGATCTACCAGTTCGGCCTGTCGACTGGGTGATAAAAGGATCACACGTTTTCACGCGTATTTTATTAGACATTGATTTCGATTTGATTTTGATTCAAATTTTTGAGGTCTTATCTGATAAGGACTGACTCTTGGGCCCAACTTCTATAAAAAAGGGAGTAAGTCTCATTATTATTCAGATTAGTTGAGAAATCTAGAGTGAAACCCTGTCAATGAGACTCTGAAACTCCCTGAGAGTTATCATTCACAAATCAAGAATTATAGCTTTGGGCATTTCTCAACTGGTTGGAACGAGAGTCACCTAGTAGAAAAGCTAAACGACGTGAGCCCACGCTCACTCCAATCGAGGATAGAGAATAGCAAAGAAGGTCAATTGGTTGAGGTCTTTCTAGAACGTTACTTCTCTTCGCTGATTGCGGTAGCTTTTCGGCATATACAAGGTTATTAAGATCTGGTTAATTTATACGTATAGTGTATTAAACTTGTGTTTTTGAAAATACTCTGATATAAAAATTTTAAAATTCTGTTGCATATTATTTTTCCAACAATTGGTATTAGAGCCATGTTTTTACATAAATTTGCAAGTTTGTGATCATACTATATGAATAAATTATGTGATCTTGATCTCTCCTATGCTTGAATTTACTTTTTTAGAGAGTTTGTACTCTAGGGTTTCTATATTTTTTTATGTTGTAATGGATTATATGGTGAATGTTTATTAATTAATTATGGTTGATTAAATTATTATTTAATTAATTATTAATTAATTAATTTATACCAGTTATGGTTCCTTAAAGATTGGAATATGTATCTAGGTTTTTCATGTAATTAGATGGGGGACTATCATCTCCGTCTAGGAATTATAAGAATTTGGTAATTAAATAATCATTCGTAGAAGACAGATCTAGAAGATGGATGATGGCGTTCCTAGGTATTTCCTGAGTGTCCAATTTTATGTTTTTGAATTGTTAAAAATAAGATTGATGAATTGCATTAAAAATTATATTTTCTAGAAAGGGGCGATCTCTGCTTGGTCGACATTCCGACCCTCTAGTTCGGTAGGCCGATGGTTGTAGGATTGGCAGGCCGGACTCTTAGGTTCGATAGGCCATCCGTGGGGCAAAAATCAAGTGCCTTTGATGCTAGGCCAAACTCTAGGCTCTACAGGCCTATCTGTCAAGATCGGTAGGCCGGTGGGTCATGATTAGTAGGCCAATCACATAGATTGGCTTACCAGCAGAGAGTTGGAAATCTTTCCAGAAAAGGTGCAGTTTTCGATGCAGTTTTAATTTTATTTTTGGGACAACTCTGAGAAACATTAAAATTTGGATATGACTAGAAATATAGAGTATTCGATCTATGTAGGATTGAAGACTTGAAGATGGACATTACATGAAGAAGGATACAACTTAAGGATTCAAGGATGAAGAATCAATAATATGTTTCGATTATTCTCTTGTAATCTTTATTTTCTATTTTCTAGGGTGGAACCATAATATTACGATTATTTATTATTATTTTACTTGTGGCTTTGCTTGATTGCTTTGCTTGTCTGCATTATAATATGATGTGCCATGGATATTGATAACATGCCATATATAATAGGGAGTGCCGCTCAATTAAAAATTGTTCATGCATTTTTTAAAAATAAAACCTTGATTTCCAAAGATTGAGTGGGAGAAGGTTTTCGAAGAGAGGACTGAAGGGGTTTTCGAAGAGAGGACTGAAGGCCTCCATCGCTAATCCATAGGTAACACATGGTGGTTCCGACCCTCTAAGAAGGGATTCATCATGTACCAGGTTGGATCTATGAGAGGATAAGGTATTTTAGTATAATATACGATTGCACACCCCTAGGTGGTGATTATAAATCATGGATAAAATATTGAAACGATAGTTATACACTCATATTACTTTTATTATTAACCTCCCCTAGGAGCTCTGTTTATAAAATTAATGGCCAAAGAAATAATTATTAATATATGTTGGATCATACAGGTCCTGGATAGCATATATTAATTAGGAGGAGATCCGTGCTCCTGATAGAATTTGGCATGACTCCCCTAGGAGCTTGTTGAATTCTGAGTTGGGAATTATCGTTGTAAAGTTGTGATATTTTCAAGGTTTTGACACATGAACACATTGGTATGTTTTTTTACATGATTGACCGAAGAGATTATAATGATTGGAAATGGAACCTGGATATCGTCCTCTCCTTTGAGAAACTGAAATTTATGCTGACATCCCCTTGTCCTCCCGAGCCTATAGGAGATTCCACCAATGAGCAATTCCAAGTGTATGATCATTGGAAAGATGCAAACGATCAAGCTCGCTACTATGTTATGGCCAACATGAAGAACGTGATGCAGGCTCAACATGAAGATTATGAGACTACGAAGCAGATCTTGGATAATCTTGAAGACATGTTTGGAGGCCAAGCCCTAACAAAGTGGCAAGGGGCACTTTGAAAACTCTTAAACTGTAAGCAAAGGTCGGGGACATCTGTAAAGGAGCACATGATGCTAATGATCACTAGAAAGATGCTAATGATCAGGCCTCCTGCTATGTTATGGCTAGCATGAATAACGTGTTGCAGGCTTAACATAAGGATTATGAGACTGCTAAGCAGATCTTAGATAATCTAGAAGACATGTTTGGAGGCCAGGCCTTTACAAAGTAGCAAGGGGCGCTTTGGAAACTCTTAAACTATAAGTAGATATTGGGGATGTCTGTAAAAGATCATATGATGTTAGTCATAGGTTACCTCGCTAAGGCTCTGACCAATGGAGCTGACTTCGAGGTTGAAATTCAGATGACTATGGTCTTTGAGACTCTCTCTAAGGAATTCATTCTGTTTAGTGCAACATTCAATTTAAGCAATAGGTGGGATATGACCTTGATGGAGTTGATGAAATAGTTACAGGAGTTCAAACTGTTGATCAAGGAGTCTTCTATAGGTAACGAGGCCAACTTGGCGACTGCTTTTGTTTCCAATCTTAACCCTAAAAATGGAAAGAAACAACGGGCCTAGAACGAGAAGTCTTCTATTCCTATTAATGACAAGAACAAGAAGAAATAGGACTTTGTTGAACATGGTTAGATCCATGATGAGTTATTCATCACTGCCTTTATCCTTTTAGGGATATGCACTACAAACCACATGTTATCTTTTGAACAATGTGCCTTCAAAATTAGTCCCTAAACTCCTCACGAGTTATGGACAGGGAAGAAGACATTCTTAAACCATATTCGCATATGGGGATGTCCGGCTCTGTCTTGTTTAGGGATGCGAATAAGTTAGAAGCATGTTCAGAAGCTTGCTTGTTTGTAGGATATCCAAAAAGGACTAAAGGGGGTTATTTTTATAACCCAAAGGAAAATAAATTCGTTGTTTCAACTCATGCAACTTTCCTTGAGGAGAGTTACATAGATGAATTTAAGCCTCGAAGCAAAGTGGTGCTTGAGGAGTTAAGGAGTGATCCAACCATTCTGGGGGTTCTAGTAGAAACCACTCCAATCAGTGTAGAAAAACCAAACGAACCTAAACAACAACCTAAGGGGCTTTGATGTAGTGGGAGGATTGAGCGTCAACCCAAGTGGTATATGTTCAATTGTGAGGCCTTTTGGGCTGAACTAGATGAACAATATAGGGATGCTTAAACTTATGTAGAGGCTATAGAGGAAATTGATTCAAAACTCTAGACAGAGGCCAAGAAGACAGATATGAAGTCTATGGAGACTAATCGGGTTTGGAAGCTTGTGGATCTTCCCAAAGGGGTAAAACACATAGGGTGTAAATAGATCTACAAGAGAAAAAGAGGAACAGATGGAAAGGTCAAAACCTTTAAGGCTAGACTTGTAGCTAAGGGTTACACACAAAAGGAAGGAATCGATTATGAGGAAACTTTTTCACCTATAGCCATGCTTAAGTCCATCCAGATTCTCTTGTCCATAGCTGCCGCTCTTGATTACGAGATTTGACATATGGATGTCAAGACGGCTATTCTAAATGGCTATCCTGATGAGTTCATATGTATTGAACAACCAGATAGGTTCAAGGTCAAGGTTCAAGAGGCTATGGTTGGTAAGCTACTAAAGTCAATTTATGGACTTAAGTAGGCTTCCTGTTCTTGGAATATAAGATTTGATCAAGTGATCAAGACTTATGGGTTTTCACAAAATGTGGATGAGCCATGTGTTTACAAACACATCAAGGATGGGAAGGTGGTTTTTCTACTGCTCAATGTAGATGACATTCTACTAATTGGCAATGACATTGGGGAGTTGTCATCGGTCAAATTATGCTTGACCAAGCAGTTTGACATGAAGGACTTGGGTGAGGCTAATTTTATTCTCGATATCCAGATAATTTGGGATAGGAAGAACAAAATGATAACTTTATCCCAGGCCGGCTACATAGATAAGATTCTTAGGAGGTTTGTAATGCAAAATTCCAAGAAAGGTGGCCAACCATCTAGGTCTAGAATTACTCTTTCTAAGAAAGCCTCTCAAAAGTCCAAAGAAGAAAGAGAATACATGAAGAAGGTGCCTTATGCTTCGGTAGTGGGTAGTTTCACGTATGCCATGCTTTGCACACGACCTGATATTTGTTATGTCGTTGGAATTGTGAGTCGATTTCAGGCGGATCCAGGACCGAACCACTGGGTTGTGGTCAAGCATATTTTCAAGTACCTGAGAAGGATTTGAGGGTATATGTTTGTGTATTTAGGTGAGGACTTAACTCCTCTAGGATACACTAATTCAGATTTCCAATCCTGCCTGGATTCGAGGAGATCCACTTTGGGTTTTGTGTTTACTCTGGGCAGCGGTGCCATCAGTTGAAGAAGTGTGAAGCAAGATCGCACTTCAGATTCAATGATGGAGGCCGAGTATATGGCAGCTAGTGTTGCTTTGAAAGAAGCAGTGTGGCTTTGCAAGTTCCTAAGGAATCTAGACATAGTTTCTAGTATGGATAAGGTAGTATTACTATATTGTGATAACAGTGCGGCGGTAGCTAATGTTAAGAAACCAAGATTTCACAAGAAGAGTAAACATATTAATCAGAAGTATCATGTGATAAAAGACTTCATCAATGGTCGGCATGTCACGGTCTACAAAATCACGTTAGAGGACAATTTAACTGATCCATTCATGAAGACACTTAGTAGGAGAGTGTTCGAGAGGCATGCGGAAGCTATAAAGATGCGAGATTTGTCATATTTACTCACTTAGTGCAAGTGGGAGATTGTTATACGTGTATGTCCTAAGGAGTAAAAATGTAATATGTTTTTGGAGTCATTGTTATCAATAAAGAATTTATTTATTATTTATATACCAAATCTTGTCCTCTTTACGTTCTTATTTGTTGAATGTATGTTAAGTAAACAAAAGTCTAAGACTGTTAGTCTAAACCTTAAGTATTAGGCATATGATGGACAGATTAAGCAGAATACATGATTCTTAAGGTGATGATCTAAATTATGAGATCCACAATTAAGGGAATAAAGTTAGGCACTTTATTCATGTAAAGATTGTTATGTTGTCTATATCCCTAACGGGAGATGGATTGTCTTGACCATCAGAGATGGACTCCAC
The DNA here is from genome assembly GCA_946598075.1 of Artocarpus hirsutus. NCBI lineage: Eukaryota > Viridiplantae > Streptophyta > Magnoliopsida > Rosales > Moraceae > Artocarpus > Artocarpus hirsutus. The sequence goes on along the minus strand of CAMOHE010053414.1, from coordinate 32,451 downwards.
GAATAGAAACATTGGCATATTGTCATAGGTGAAGATGTGTTGGATCGAGACATAAAGTGAATTGATTTGAATTAATAATTCTGTCTTGGCAAATCGATTCACTTTTGACAATCATTTGTATTGTATCTTAATCTTGAGATGAATAGTGGACCCATTATCTTGACTTATGTCTTTTGATGTACCAAAGGATGAAATCCACATTTTAATAGTGGCACGCATGCAGGAACGTTGGAGGCATGACTCTTGATAGCATAGATCTGTTATTCATAGATTTGAAATCCATAGCTCCTCTTTAGGAGCAGTGATATCCTCTTATATGCGTTATCCTATAATTAGAAAACTAGTGTGCTCAACCATTTGGATACATAAGTTTAACCGAATGGTATACTATCTTTAGATGGTAAGTTTTTCGATGGTAAGATAATGGAACGTAAGAGCAAAATAATTAGGAAGGTAAGACAAAACTTGTCCTTAAGCCGATTATCGATAATCCTATGGGGATATGATACATTATGATATATCTTGGAGACTTAGCTATTCAGGCTTCATAATTCTATATAGTTTGAGAATGCAGCTCCAAGCTTTTAGTGGAGTAGTGTTGGAGTTGATAATTATGAAATGTATAACTGAGATATTGGGTTTCATAATTATCAGGAGCTTGAACTATATAGGTCCATTTGGTCCCCTTTGCTAGCTCACCAAAATCCTGCAACGATACGACGTGTTTTTCGAATAATTAATGACTTATGTCAGATTTATTAAATTGGTTGAAATTTGGTAAAAATTAGATAATTCATGTTTGTTTATCGGTTGGATTAATTTTGAATAAATTGATTCAAGATAAACTTGTTGAATTATCAGAAATATTTATTTTCCTAGAGTTTATCTACATATGACTATTTTAATTAGATAATTTCTCTATTAGGTTATTTGAATTAAAATTGAGGCTCTATCCCAAGAATCTTGGGTGGGAAATAAAGATTCACAGGGATCTTTTATTGAAGGTTCGGTAGGCTGATCTTTAAGTTTGGCTTGCCCATTAAGGAGGTTAGGTAGGCCGATCTGCCAGTTTGGCCTACCGATTGGGCGATAAAAGGATCACATGTTTTCATGCGTATTTTATCAGATATTGATTTTGATTTGAATTTTTAAGGCCTTATCTGATAAGGACTGACTTTTGGGCCCATCCTTTATAAAAAAAGGGAGTGAGTCTCATTATTATTCAAATCAGTTGAGAAATCTAAAGTAAGACTCTGTCATTGAGACTCTGAAATTGCCCAAAGAGCTATCATTCACAAATCACGATTTATAGCTTTGGGTATTTGTCAACTGGTTGGAAGGAGAGTCACCTGGTGGACAAGCTGAACGACATGAGCCCACACTCACTCCAATTGGGGATAGAGAATAGCAAAAAAGGCCAGTTGGTTGAGGTCCTTCTGGAACATTACTTTTCTTCACTGATTGCGGTAGCTTTTTGGCATATACAAGGTTAGTAAGATCTGGTTAATTTATGCATATAGTATATCAAACTTGTGTTTTTAAAAATACTCTGATATAAAAATTTTAAAATTCTACTACATACTATTTTTTCAACAAATATAACACGGAATTCTCTTCAATTGTTTTTTTTTTGTGTTACATAAATCGGTCCATGCTCTATCTTTGTGGTGTATATGTAAAGAGCACACATTGGTGAAAAAAGAGCTCAATCAACATGAGTTAACTTTCAAATTATGCATTAACTTGATTTGATTTATTTGTAAATCCAACGTATACAGTAAGTACAAATATTTTTTAAACAAATTAGAACAATGTATTGAATAAAGTTATCTTTCCAATCATTTTATCATAGTCTATTTACTAATCAGCTTGTTACAATAACATCTTTACTTAAAATTTTAAACTTTTACCACAAAATCACATCAAAATTATTATTTACGATTTTTGAAGGATGTTTTTATTGGAAAACGAGTACGTAGTAGAATTTAAAAATTTTAAATCAAGGTATTTTCTAAAACACAAGTTATACATGCTATATAGATAAATTAATGATAGATCTTACTAACCTCTTTTGTATACTGAAGTGGGATCGAATTCGTGTAGAGAAGAACATTCCAAAAGAGCCTCAATCAACTGGTCTTCTTTGCTATTCTCTATCCATGATCGGAGTGTGGGTGGTTATATGTCTTATAGCTCTTCTTCGGTGACTCTCCTTCCAACCACTTAAGAAGACCTAGAGCTAAGGTTCTTGATATTGAACAATAGCTATCAAAGAGTTTTAAAGTTTCTCAAACTAAAGTACTCACTCTATGCTTCTGAACTAATCTAAATAATTGAGAAAACTCACCCATATTTATAGTGGCTGAATCTAGGGTCAAGCTCTATCAGATAAAGCCTCAAAATCCGAGTCTAGATTAACTTCTAATGAAAAATGTGTTTAAAACGAGTATACAGATTATCATAGATCGATAGGCTGAACTTTCCTATCGGCCCGCCTAACTTACTCCATCGGCAAGCCAAACTAACACATTGGCCTGTTGAACTTACAATAATCTAGATCCATGAAAATACCTTATTTTTCACTTGAAATTTTTAGATAGAGCCTCAATTTTAATTCATATAATCCAATAGTCATATCTAGATAATCTCATAGGAAATAAAATATTATCCAAATCATTTAGCATGTTTATCTTAAATTAATTCAACTGATAAACTGACATGAATTATTAGATCTGATCCTATTGAATTTTAGCCAATCTAATTATTTAACATAAGTCACCAATATATAGGAAAAAATGCTATATCATTACACGATTTATTATGAACTAGCAAAAGGGACCCGATGGACATATACAGTTCAAGTTCCTATAATTATTAAATATAATATCTCAAATACATATTTTATAATTATCAACTCTATCACTACTCCACTAAAAGCTTAGAGCTGCACTCTTGAACTATATAAAATTATGAATCTTTAAGTAAACTAACCGTCCAAGACATATCATAATGTGTCACATCCTTATAAGATATTCATAATTGGCTTGAGGCTAAATTCTGTTTTATCTTCCCGATAATTTTTATCTTACATTCCATTATCACACAATTGTAATATTTACAATCTAAATATAGTATACCACTCGGTTACACCTATGTATCCAAATGGTTTAGCCCTCCAATCTTCCAATTACAAGATAATGCGTATATGAGAATATCATTAACTCTACAAAAAGAGCTATAGATTCCATATCTATGAATAACAAGTCTACGTCAATTAAGAGTCATGCCTCTAACGTACCAATGTACGTACCATCATTAAGTCAGGATGTCACCTTTTGGTATATTAAAAGACATAAGTCAGGATAACAGGCCCATTAATCATTTCAGGATTAAGACACAACACAAATGATTGTCTAAAGTGAATTGATTTGTACAAATGAAATTATTAATCTAAATCAATTCAACGTTTTGTCCCTAATCTAATACATCATAACCTATGACAAAGCACCAATGTTTCTACTTGCGGAGTCCCACTTCGATGACCAAGACAAGCCATCTCCTGTTAAAGATGTAGATAGCATAACAATCTTAACATGAATAAAGCGCCCAACTTTATTCCCTCGATTACAGATCTTATTATTTAGACTATCACCTTTAAGATTCATGTATAATCTGTCCATCATATGCACGATTCTTAAAGATTTAGACTACAGTCTCAAACTTTTGTTTGCATATCATACATTCAACAGATTTGAATGTAAAGAAGACAACATTTGGTATATGAATAATAAATAAACTCTTTATTGATAAAATGTCTCCAAAAACATATTATAATATTTACTCCTTAGGGCACCATGTCTAACAGCTTTTCAATTTATCCAATCAATGAAAATATAAAAAAGTTAAAAATTTGCCAAAAAAATACAAAAACAAGAATTTAAATAATAAAAAATATTCCATGACCAAAATACAAATTTGATCTCTAAAAAATTATTTTCTATGACCAACAACATAATTTGATTGTGGATAGCAGCCTTCGGTGACCAAACTTTAATCATAGTAAAGCATATTTCACAACCAAGTTGTTTTTTGATCCCAAGAGTCCTTTTTTAAATTAATTTTCAACCAACTTAAGTATCTTTACAAATTGAAATTAATATTTTCATATAATACTATACGCTTCAATTGCTCATAAAAAAGTAAGTTCTAATATTTCAAAATAAAAATACAATAAAATAAAAAAAGTAAGTTCTAATATTTTGAAATAAAAATACAATAAAATTAAGAGAGAGAGAGAAATAAAAAAAAAGTAAGATTAGAATAACATTAAAAAAAGGTAAATACGAAATAATTTTTGACCAAATAAAAAACAACTTTGGTCATAAAACATTGGAATTTGTGACAAAAAATTTAGTCAATAAATGTTCAATTCCTTGGCGCACTACTTGGAATTTTTTGCTCCACCTCACAATGACCAAATAATTTTTGGTTGCAGAAAACATCTACTCTACGACCAAAAGTTGACCATAACAAGTTTACTATTTGCAATCAAATTTGATTTGGTCATAAAATCTGCTTGGCACCAACAAATTTTGGGTTTGCTGCTAATTATTTTGTGACCAAATTTGGGTTTTGTCACTGTTTTATATGTTTTAGCAACCAAATTTGGTGACAAAATGATTGTTATTTTTCATGTTTTAGTGACCAAATTTTGGTCACCAAAAACTACTTTTTGTAACTAAATATTTTTTGGTCACTAAATGGTTGGTCAAAGAAAATCAGAATTCTTGCAGTCCCTTTTCACCTATTTTACCTACATAAATGAGGATAAATAAAATAAATGGAAAGAGAAATTAAAATTAAATTAAATTCTGTGAAATTAAAATGAAATAAAAGTAACTAAAATAAATATAAAATATAATAAAAGTAAAATGAAATTAAATGCAGTGTGAAATCAATACCTAGAACATAACAAAAATATATGCAATTAAATACAAAATAACTCTATTTTTATAGAGTTATCAATTTGGTGAGTAGATTTAAAAGAAATCCAAGAAAACAACACTATGATGTTGTAAATTGGATTTTAGATATAAAAGGGTTTAGTAGGCACTATTTTAATTTACAAACATAGTGTTAACACTACTGATGCGGCTTGTCCAAGGGATATTGACAAAAGAGGCTCGCTTGACATTTTATCTTCTCTATATTAGGCAACAAAGGGAGTTGGGTAGCCTCATTGTAGCATATAATTGCTCTGAGGTTGAATAATGAATATATAGCCATTAACAAAGTAGTGAAGGAAGCCTTGTGAATCAGGGCAATTTTAATGAATTGGGATTATCACAAGATCATATTGATCTTTTCTATGATAATCAAAGTGCAATTCACAAACCATAAGCATACTAAACTCATAATTTTTTATACCAAAGCATTTTAAAAACACAAGTTTGATATGCTATATGCATAAATTAACCAGATCTTACAATGCTTCGCAATCCATGAAGAGAAGTAACATTCTAGAAGAGCTTCAACCAACTAGACTTCTTTGCTATTCTCTATCTACGATTGGTGTATGTGTAGGCACACTCGTACAACTCTTCTACCAGGCGACTCTCCTTCCAACCAATTGAGAAAACCCAAAGCTATAATTTGTGATGTGCGAACAATAGCTTTCTAGGGAGTTTTAAAGTCTCACCAGCAAAGTCTCACTCTACATTTGTCAACTGATCTAAATAATAATGAGTCTCACTCCCCTATTTATAGAGGTTGGGCCCAGGGGTCAATCCTTATCAGATAAGACCTTGAAAATTTGAATCAGAATCAATATCATATAAAATCTGTATGAAAACACATTATCTATTTATTGATCAATCGTCAGGTCAAACTTGTAGATCAGTCTACCGAATTTACTCCATCGACAAGCCAAACTTAAAGATCGGCCTGCCGAACTTATGATAAATATTCCCTATAAATCTTTATTTTTCACCCAAGATTCTTAAGATAGAGCCTTAGTTTTAATTCAAATAACCCTATAGAGAAGTTATCTCATTAAACAGTCATATCTAGATAATCTCTAGAAAAATAAATATTCTTGATAATTCAACAAGTTTATCTTGAATTAATTTATTCAAAATTAATCCAACCGATAAACATACATGAATTATCTGATTCAATAATTCAATAAATTTATCTTGAATTAATTCTTCACAAAATTAATTCAACCGATAAACAGACATGAATTATCTAATCCTATCGAATTTTCAGCCAATCTGATAATTTGACACAAGTCACTAACTATTAAAAAAGCAAGCCGTATCGTTACTGAATTTATTATGAGCTAGCAAAGAGGACGTTATGGACCTATAGAGTTCAAGCTCCCGATTACTAGATGCACATTTCATAATTATCAACTATAACGCTACTTCACTAAAAGCTTAGAGCTGCACTCTCAAACTATATAGAATTACAAAGCTTGTATAGCTAAGTCTCCAAGACATATCATAATGAATCATATCCCCATAGGATTATCCATAATTGGCTTAAGGACAAGTTCTATCTTACCTTCCCGATTATTTTTGTCTTACTTTCCATTATCTCACCATCGAAAAACTTACCATTCATAGACAGTATACCATTCAGTTATGCCTATGTATCCAAATGGTCGAGCACTCTAGTTTTTCAATTACAAGATAACGCATATAAGGGGATATCAACTACTCCTAAAGAGGAGCTATAGATTCCATATCTATGAATAATAGGTCTATGCTATAAAGATTCTTGTCTCTAACGTACCGGCATGTGTACCAACATAAAATATAGATGTCACCTTTTGGTATATCAAAAGACATACGTCATGACAACGGGCCCATTATTCATCTTAGGATTAAGATACAATACATATGATTGTCTAAAGTGAATCAATTTGCCGAGACAGGATTATTAATCCAAATCAATGCACTTTATGTCCCAATCAAACACATCGTCAGCTATGACAATGTGCAAATGTTTCTATTCATGAAGTCCACCTTCGATAGCCACGACAAACCATCTCCCATTAGGGACACAGACAACATAACAATCTTTGCATGAATAAAGCACCCTTTATTTCGTTGATTATGGATCTTATGATTTACACTGTCACCTTAAGAATCATGTCTTTTGCATAATCTGTCCATCATATGCCTAATTCTTAAAGGCTTAGAACAATAGTCTCAGACTTTCATTTGCTTATCATACATTCAACAAATATGAACATAAAGAGGACAAGATTTGATACGTGAATAATAAATAAATCCTTTATTGATAAAAACGTCTCCAAAAACATATTACGTTTTTACTTCTTAGGGTATACATGTCCAACAATCTCTCACTTGCAAAAAGTGAGTAATTATAACAAATCTCACATCACCATAGCTTTCACATGCCTCTCGAAGACTCTCCCAGTAAGTGTCTTCGTGAATCTACAGCTAAATTGTCCTCTATGCAATTTTGCACAGAGCGACATACCCGCCTTCTACGAAGTCCTTTATCATATGATACTTTCGATCAATATGCTTACTCTTCTTATGAAATCTTGGTTCCTTAGCATTAGTTACTGCCGTACTATTATCATGGTACAACGATAACACCTTATCCATACCACAAACTATCTCTAGACCCCCAAGGAACTTACAAAGCTACATTGCGTTTTTTGAAGCATCACTAGTTGCCACATGCTCGGCCTCCATTGTTAAATTTGAAGTGCAATCTTGCTTCATACTTCTCCAACTAATGGTGCTGCCACCCAAAGTAAACACAAAACCCAAGTCAATTTCCTCGAATCCAAATAGGATTGGAAATTTAAGTCAGTGTATCCTAAAGGAGTTAAGTTCTCACCCGAAGGCACAAACATATACCCTTGAGTGCTTCTCAGGTACTTAAAAATATGCTTGACTGCAACCCAAAGGTTTGGTCCTAGATCCGCCTGAAATCGACTTATAATCCTAACTGCATAACAAATATCTGGTAGTGTGCAAAGCATGGCATACATGAGACTACCCACTACCGAAGCATACGACACCTTTTTCATGTATTCTCTTTCTTCATTAGACTTTGGAGAGTCTTTCTTAGAAAGAGTAATTCCAGACCTAGATGGTTGCCCATCTTTCTTGGAATCCTGCATTGCAAACCCTATGTTTATGTTTATGATGTCTTAAAGTTTGGACTTGTCATGTTTGGTTTGGGACTAGCTACACCACTCCTCTCATGGCGGCATGCCTATGATGTTTATGTTTATGGTGCAATGCTTGGGCCCCCAAAGATAAAATGAACAATGTTTTAATATGGAAGTTTAAATGAAAAGATATGTTCTATATAAACTTGTGCCTCGTGCACTACTATGATTATGATTACGATATTATGTAATGATTTTTATGAAATGTTTTATGTTGTGAGATAAGAAAGTGTACTTACTAAGCTTATGCTTACTTAGTTTTATATCATATTGTAGACAAAGGTAAAAGGCATATGGAATAGGTGGAGGATGGAGACAGGCGTGTGCATTAGGAGTGTTGGATTGGAAACAAAATCACGCCATAAAAAAAAGTAATTACTTGAACAATGATTTTATTATTAATATTATTCTCCGCACAGATGATTTAAGATTTTATTTATATTCCTATCAATTTTTGAATATTTTGAGACATTTTTTAAAAGTTCTTTAATTGTGATTTTTGGAGGACTATGTCATGTTTCTTCATTTTGGTATGGTTAAACTATTTGGACATATAAGTATTTTTCTTGAGAGATTTAAACATTGTTTGAAGTTTTATGTGTCTATAATTTAGCAAATTATTGTATTTGTGAACTAACCGTTTCTATGGGTGATCAATTAGCCAAATACTGTTAGTGTTTTGTTGGGCTATTTGAGGTGAGGGAAGCAATCCGATAAGTAGTTTAAAAAAATTATGCATGTTTTCCTGGGATATCTGTTTAGGTGTAAGTATTTTATTTGACCTGTTTATTTCTAAAAAAATAATAATAACGGTAAAAGTAACAATTATTATGATGTCCATAAGGGGGCGTTACATAACTTTCCTCAAGGAAAGTTGCATTATTTAAAACCATGACTTTATTTTCCTTTGGGTTATAAAAATAACCCCCTTTAGTCCCTTTTGGATATCCTACAAACACGCAAACTTCCAAACATGCTTTCAACTTATTTGCATCCCTAAACAGGATATGAGTTGGACATTTTCAAATGCGAATATGGTTTAAGGATGTCCTTTTTCCCAACCACAATTGGTGAGGAGTTTTAGGAACCGATTTTGAAGGCATGTTCTTCAAAAGATAACATGTAGTTTGTAGTGCATATCCCCAAAGGACAAAGGTAATGATGAATAACTCATCATGGACCTGACCATGTTTAACAAGGTCCTATTTCTTCTCTCAACCACGCCATTCTACTGTGGAGTGCCCAGCGCAGTCAAATGGGATAAAATCTCATTCTCTAATAAGTGTCCCAATAACTCATTAGAAAGGTATTCACCACCTCGATCGGATTGAAGTGCCTTTATGGATCTACCTATTTGCTTTTCCACTTCAGCTTGAAACTCCTTGAATTTGTCATAAGTTTCATTTTTGTGGTGCATTAGGTACACATACCCATACCTTGAGTAATCGTCAATAAAAGTGATGAAGTACTCATACCTTGCTCGCGCTTGGATGTTCATCGATCCACAAACATCACTATGCACAAGTTTCAGAACCCCTTCAACCATATTGCCCTTAGACCTAAATGGTCTTTTGGTCATTTTACCCTCTAAACAAGATTCACATTGTGGCATAGATTGCACTTTTAAGTGACTTAAAGGTCCATCTCTTACTAACCTTTGAATCCTATTCAAGTTAATATGACAAAGTCACAAATGCCAAAGATAAGTCTTATTAGAGTGAGAAGTTTTAAGTCTTTTAGAGTTATTATCATTCATTTCAGCATTAAGCTGTAAGTCCATCTTAGGTTTGATAAAATATAGATTATTTTACATCCATCCAGAATAGATAAAAGATTTATTTTTACAAATCACCATTTTATTATTAAAAGAAACCAAATAGGAGTCTTTAAATAAACAAGCTATAGAAATTAAATTCCTTTTAAATTTAGGAACATAGTAACAATCTCGCAAAATTAAATTCCTATAATTATCAAAATACAAATGGATGTCTCCTACTGCTTCAGCTAAGACCAAGGATCTATCGCCCTTCTGAAGCATGAAGTCTTCATGCAGTAGACTTCTCGTTTCTTTGAACCCCTACAAAGAAACACAAACATGATTAGTTGCTCCAAAATCTATGATCCAAATGTCACTAGATTTCTCAACCAAATAAGTATATAGAAGATCACACCTACCTCCTCAGGAAAAGAAGTCCTTGCATTTCTTCCTTATGTGCCCAACTTTCCTGCAGAAGAAGCACTTAAGTGTCTTTGGGTTCTTCTTCTTCTTCTTCTTGTTCTTACCATTTGCAAGAATAGAAAACTTCCTATTCTTGGCCCGTTGTTTCTTTCCATTCCTAGGGTTAGGATTGGAACCAAAAGCAGCAGCCAAGTTAGGCTCGCCACCAGTAGGAGACTCCCTAATAGCAGTTCGAACTCTTGTAACTACTTCATCAACTCAGTCAAGGTCATATCCTGCCCATTGCTTAAATTAAAAATAGCTCTAAACAAGATAAATTCCTTAGATAGAGTCTCAAAGACCATAGTCATCTAAGTTTCAACATCAATGTAAGCTCTATTGGTCTGAGCCTTAACGAGGTAACCCATGACTAACATCACATGCTCCTTTACAAACGTCCCCGGTCTCTGCCTACAGTTCAAGAGTTTTCAAAGTGCCCCTTGTCGCTTTGTTAAGGCCTGACCTCTAAACATGTCTTCCAGATAGATCTGCCTAGTAGTCTCATAATCTTCATGTTGAGCCTGCAGCATGTTATTAATGCTAGCCATAACATAACAGCGGGCTAGCCATAACATAACAACGGGCCTGATCATTAGCATCTTTCTAGCGATCACACGCTTAGATGTGCTCATAATTGGAATCTCCAGTAGGCTCGGGAGGACATAGAATTGTTAGCATAAATTTTAGTTTCTCAAAGGATAGGACGATGTTTAGGTTCCATTCCCATTCATTATAATTCTCTCTGGTTAATTGATTTTTGTCAAGTATCAATGATAAAGTATTTTTAGACATTTTTAATCTACAATAAAGAATCATATACTAAACATAAGCAAACAGATTATAATAGTTTAGTAAGACAACACAATCATGTATAGCATACAAATGTGTTTATGTGTCAAAACCTTGAAAAAAAATGACAACCTTACAACGATAATTCCTACTCAGAATTCAACTAGCTCCTAATGGAGTTATGCCAAAATTCAATCAGGAGCATAGATCCCCTATTGATTAATATTTACCATCCAAGACCCGTATGATCTAGCATATATTAATAAATTTTTTTGCCATTAATTTTATTAACAGAGCTCCTAGAGGAGGTTAATAATAAAATTAACATGAGTGTATATTCATCGTTTCAATATTTTATCCATGACTTTTTATCATCACCTAGGGGTGTGCAACAATAAATCATGCTAAAATACCTTATCCTCTCGGAGATCCAACCTGTTACATGATGAAGTCCCTTCCTAGGGGTCGAAACCACCATGTGCTACCTATGGACTAACAATGGAGGTTGTAGGTCCTCTCTTTGAAAATCTTCTCCCACTTATTCTTTTAAAATCAAGGTTTTATTTTATAAATATGCATGAACAATTTTTAATGAGCTCCACTCCCTATTCTATATGACATGTTATCAATATACATGGCAAATCATATTATAAAGTAGACAAGCAAAGCAATCATATAAAGCCACAAGAAAAATAATAAATAACCGTTATATTATGGTTACACCCTAGAGAAAAGAAAATAAAGATTACAAGAGACAAATCGATACTTATTATCGATTCTTCATCCTTGAATCTTCAAATTGTATTCTTCTTCATGTAACTTCCATCTCCAAATCTCCAATCACGCATAGATCGAATACTCCATATTTTTTGTCATATTCAAATTTAATGTTTCTTAGAATTGCCCAAAAAATAAAATCAAAACTGCACCAAAAAACACACCTTTTTTGAAAAAATTACAGCTCTTTGCCCACATGCCGATCTGTGTGATCAGCCTGCCGGTCATAACCCTTCGACCTTCTGAACTTTTCAGGTCAGCCTGCCGATCATGACAGATTAGCCTGCTGAACTGAAAAGTTTGGCTTGCTGCCAGAGCCATTAGATTTCTACCCCACTAACAGCCTGCCAAACTTAAAGTCTGGCCTGCCAATCTACGACTATCGGCCTATCAAACTAGAGGGTTCAACATGCCGATTGAACAAAAGTCACGTTTTTCTAGAAAATATAGCTTTAAGTAGTTTTTCATTTTTATTTTCAACAATTCAAAAACATAAAATTTTAGAGACTCAGGAAATACTTAGGGAACACTATCATCCATCTCCGAGATCCATCATCTCTGAATGATTATTTAATTACAAAATTTTACAAATTTAAAATTAAATAATCATTCTTAGACGAAGATGATAGTCCATCTCTAATCACATGAAAAACCTAGATACACATTCTAACCTCTAAAGAACCATAACCGGCATAAATTAATTAATTAATAAATATTAAATAATAATTTAATCAACCATAGTTAATTAATAAACATTCACTATACAATCTATGACAACATATAAATATATAGAAACCCTAAAGTGCCAACTCTCTAAAAAATTAAATTCAATTATAGGAGTGATCAAGATCACATAATTTATACGTATAGCATGATCACAAACTCGTAAATTTACATGAAAAACTTTGGCTTTGATACTAATTGTTGGAAAAATAGTACACAATAGAATTTTAAAAATTTTTTATACTAGAGTATTTTTCAAAACATAAGTTTGACATGCTATATGCATAAATTAACTGATCATACTAACATTGTATGCTGAAGATGATCCGTAGTCCATGAAGAGAAGTAACGTTTCAAAAGAGCTTCAACCAATTAGTCTTCTTTGCTATTCTTTATCCACGATTGGTTTGTGTGTGGGCAAACTCGTACGACTCTTCACCAGGCAACTTTTCTTCCAAACAATTGAGAAAACCTAAAGCTATAGTTCGTGATGTATTAAAAAAAACTTTACGGGGAGTTTTAGAGTCTCACCAGTAGAGTCTTGCTCTAGATTTCTCAACTGATGTAAATAATAATGAGTCTCACTCCCCTATTTATAAAGGTTGGGCCCAGGGATTAGTTCTTATCAAATAAGATCTCAAAAATTCAAATCAGAATCAATATCAAATAAAATCTACTTGAAAACTCGTAATCTATTTATCGCTCGGTTGGCAAGCTGAACTAGTAGATCAGCCTATCGAACTTACTCCATCGGCAGGCCAACTTTAAAGATCGGCCTATCGAACTTATGATAAATGATCCTTGTGAATCTTTATTTCCCGCTTGAGATTCTTGAGATAGAGCCTCAGTTTTAATTTAAATAACTCAATGAATAAGTTATCTGATTAAAATAGTCATGTATAGATAATTCCTAGGAAAATAAATATTTCTGATAATTCAACAAGTTTATCTTGAATTAATTGATCAAAATTAATCCAACCGATAAACATACATGAATTATCTGATTTCGATAATTCAATAAATTTATCTTGAATTAATTTTTCACAAAATTAATATAATTGATAAACAGACATGAATTATTTTATCCTATCAAATTTTCAACCAATCTGATAATTTGACACAAGTCACCAATTATTGAAAAAACACGCTACATCGTTATAGGATTTATTATGAGCTAATAAAGGGGACCTTATGGACCTATATACTTCAAGCTCCCGATAATTATGAAATCTAATATCTCAAATATACATTTCATAATTATCAACTATAACGGTACTCCACTAAAAGCTTAGAGCTACCCTCCCGAACTATATAGATTTACGAAGCCCGTATAGCTAAGTCTCTATGACATATCATAATGTATCGTATCCCCATAGGATTATCCATAATCAGGTTAAAGATAAATTCTTTCTTACCTATCTGATTATTTTTATCTTACGTTCCATTATCTCAACTTTAGAAAACTTAACATCCATAGATGGTATACTATTCGATTACACCTATGTATCCAAATGGTTGAGTGCCCTAGTTTTTTAATTACAGGATAACGCATATGAGAGGATATCAACTACTTTTAAAGAGTAGCTATGGATTTCATATCTATGAATAACAGGTCTATGCTATCACGAGTCATGCCTCTAGCGTACCGGTATACGTACCAACATAAAATATGGATGTTACCCTTTGATACATCAAAAAACTTAAGTCAAGATAATGGGCCCACTATTTATATCAGAATTAAGATACAATACATATGATTGTCTAAAGTGAATCGATTTTTCGAGATAGAATTGTTAATCCAATTCAATTCACTTTATGTCCTAATCTAGCACATCATCACCTATAACAATGTGCCAATGTGTCTATTCAAGGAGTCCACCTCCGATAGCAAAGACAAACCATCTCCCATTAAGGATATAGACAACATAAAAATCTTTACATGAATAAAGTGCCCAACTTTATTCCCTCGATTGCAGACCTTACGATTTAGACCATTACCTCAAGAATTATGTCTTCTACATAATATGTCCATCTTATGCCCAATTCTTAAAGGTTTAGACCGATAATCTCAGACTTTTGTTTGCTTATCATACATTTAACAAATATGATCATAAAGAGGATAAGATTTTATATATGAATAATAAATAAATCTTTTATTGATAAAAATGTCTCCAAAAACATATTATATTTTTACTCCTTAGGACATACATGTCCAACATCAAAGACATCATTGCTAAGGGATAAGACAACGTTAAGAAGATTTATACAGTTGATGACCTTGCAGATTGCACCCCCAAGGTGCTTAACCGTTAAAGTTCAAACACTCTTTTGAATTTGGTAAGCATTGGAGATGCATGAGAAGGTGAACAATGACACGCACAGAGCGACATAATTTATTTCAGAGGTTCTAATGCACGAAGGTGGAGATTGTTGCTGATATGGAGCATTAGAATTGGCAATAATTCTCACACAAATCAACTTCTCTTATAGAGTACGGATATAGCCTAAGAGCAATGTTGTAATAACCTTATTTACTTATATAGTATGAATAAGGTAGATTAACTATAAATCAGGCATTAGAAGCATTTTTTATATTTGTTCTAATTTGATATCTAAAATTACTAGTGAGAAAGAGAGCCTTGGGTGTAATTAGGGATTAGGGCAAATTGACGGTTAAGAGAAAACTTCTGTAGAGAGAGATTCTTCATCTCTGTGTGAGGATTTCTTGGAGGGTATAATTCATTCATCAACTTTGATAATAAGATTAAACTATGTGTGTTGTGTCTTAAAGACGCAGCCTTCCTTTAGTGAAACCTCTTTAAAAGTCTTATGTGTTATTGATTCATATTTATTTCTTGGGTTATTGACCCTAATAACTCTTAAACTTTAAGCTCTCATTTATTTAAGAACCACTTATGTGTTCCTAATCATGATAGTTTAAGGGAAAGGATCTTAGCAAAAATCCATAATACTCATTTTTCAATCCATCCAAGTGTGACAAAGATGTTCAATGATTTAAGAGACTGCTTTTGGTGGTTCAGAATGAAGCATGATGTTGCTAAGTATATAAAGAAATGTTTGACTTGTTAGCAAGTTAAAGTTGAACACCAAAGGCCTGGTGGCAATTTGTAGTCAATTCAGATATTTAAGTGGATGTGGGAGGAGATTGCGATGGATTTCATCATAGTTTTGCCCAGAACTATGAATGGATATGATGCCATTTGGGTTGTTGTTGATAGATTGACAAAGACGGCACACTTTATCCCCATTAAGATTAGCTACTCTATGGAGCGATTAGCAGAACTTTATGTCAAGGAGATAGTGAGGGTTCATGGAATTCCTAAGTCTATCATCTCTGATCATGATGGTAGTTTCACTTCCAATTTTTGGAAAAGCATGTAGACCACGATGGGTACTAAGTTGCATTTTAGCACAGCTATTCACCCTCAGGCTGATGGCCAAACGGAGAGAACGAATTTGATTTTAGAGGATATGCTCCGTGCCTCTACCCTAGATTACAAGACAAGTTGGTGTAAGATATTACCATTAGCAAAATTTGCCTATAACAGCAGTTATCAGGTGACAATTGGAATGGCACCTTATGAGGCTCTTTATGGGCGAAGTGTAGATAGCCTATATGTTGTCATGAAGCTGGAGAAAAGAAGATGACAGAAATCAATGATAGCAAAAAGATAGATTTTGTCAACGAGACGTCAAAGATGGTAAAGGTAATACGTAAAAGAATCAAGACTGCTCAAAGTCGACAGAAGAGTTATGTTGATAAAAGGAGAAGGCCCTTAGAATTTGCTGTGGGCGATTCTGTATTCCTAAAAGTTGTACCTATGAAGGAAGTCATGAGGTTTGGGAATAAAGGTAGGCTGAGCCTGAGGCTTGCAGGACCCTATGAAATTGTGAAGCGAATAGGCAAGGTGGCTTATTAGTTAAGTTTGCCATCAAAGATGTCATCTATCCATGATGTGTTTCATGTCTCGATGCTTAAAAAGTATGTTCTAGACCCTACACATGTGATCAAACCATAGGTGATTGAGATAAGAGAAGATCTCAGCTATGAAGAGAAGCCGGTCGAGATTCTAGATCGAAAAACTAAAATTTTAAGAAATCAAGAAATTCACTTGGTCAAAGTTTTGTGGTGAAATCATCAGGTAGAAGAAGCTACGTGGGAACATGAGGATGATATGAGGGCCAAGTATCCACAATTGTTTTGAGTTTCAAGGATGAAACTTATATAAGGTGGGGAGAGTTGTAACGCCTGTCATTTTCTTCTAGGGGCACTTATGTTAATTTAATGTTGGAATGTGATATTTAGTGCTATTATTATTTATGAAAAGTAAATTAACTTTTTATTTAGTAATGTCGTAGCTAACGGCCTCGTGGGATCGATGTGCTCGGGATGTTCATGTCAAAAGAGATGATAAGCTTAAAAGTATTTGTTGTTTTCTTTTTTAAGAGTTTCAACTTGCTCTAAATTCATAATATTTATAATGCTCTGGGGTTATATATGTCTACAGTTATATTCTTGTTGATGGCATGAATTTTATTAAATATTTTCTTAATTTTATAACATTTATGATGCCATCATAATTACATGTGTAACATTTTTTTTACTATGGCATTAAGAAGTTAGATAATATAAAATGTCTAAGAGAATAATGTGTAAATTAATATTTTTGGTCATTAGAGTAAATATTATTATTGTCTATAAAAAATTACGTATTATATAATATTATATTATCTTACATTATATCATATATATACAGACAAAAAACCAGCACAAAGTGCTGAGTAAAACAAAAAAAAAGAAAAATATTAATATATTATCAAGTTAGTTATTTAGTAAGTTATATTATATTCTATAATACATTATAGATATATTAGTTAAGTAAAAGAAAACGAAAGAGAAAGAAAGCGGCAAAGTTGCCGTTAAAAAAAAAAAAGAGAAAAAAAAGGAAAAAAAAGGGAAAAATTAAATTAGATTAGGATTAGGGTTTTCTACACTCATCTAAGCTCTTCTCTCTCATATACTTATAAATATACCTCTAAGCTACCAACATCTTCATTATCTTAATTTCTAGCCAAAGAAAATTCTCTCTCTCTCTAAAATTTCATAGACACTCTCTCTTTCTTCTTCACATTTTCATCCCTTCTCTCCCTTATTTTTCTGTAAACAATTGAATGAAATATTGGGTTTTTGCTTAGGTAAATTAAAGAGAATTGAGAAAAATCATTTTGGAGGTAAGAAACTCATTCTAGACTATTGTTGAAATTTTGTTTCCTCTGTAATCCGATCCCCATAACTTTGTCTATGAATTTCTGTTTGGTCTAAAATTTTAGTATGTTGTTTAGTATGTGTTATGTGATATTCCTTAAAATTTCACATTATTGGAATTTTCTATGCTGAGATATTAAATTTTTATTCTCTGCCACTCATGACCAAACTGTTGTTGATCGGTATTTTGCACAAAAGTATAGTCCATATTTAAGGGGCAAACAACCTTTGATTTGAACAAAATTTTACAAACATATTCATGCATATCTTAAGTTATGATATGGAAAATTTTGTGGTTACTTGATGAAAATTTTATGAGTTCTTGAATTTTATTTAAGATAGGTTTTTATGGTTGTCTATTTAGTGAATTCGACACTTCTTGTTTATGTGACCTATTTGCATGGCTAAACAAATTTACTTGCTAATGAGACTTTTTGTGGTATTGTATATATATGTTATTAGGTTGTCATAAAAACTTTAGGGTTAAAGTAATTTTATTTTAATTATTAGAATTTTGTGATCGTGTGTTGCTCACTGCTTTAGGTAATTAGAGTTTGTTTGGTCTATGAATTCTAAAGCATGTTTTAAATTATTGAAAATTTATTTAAAGCTAATTTTTGGATATGTTATAGTTTTGGTGTATTATGTTAGGATTAGAATTATTATTATCATCACAAAGATTCTTTTATTGTATGTATTTTATATCAATTAGTGATTGCAAAGAGTTAATGATTTACTTGTTTTGATTAACATTTCGTTAAACCCTAGATTGGAGATATTATAGATTTTTATATTTTTGTTATGTAGATCTTTACGGGTATATTTTATTATCAATTAGTATCATGTTAATTATGTGTTTACAATTTTAATTGATAATTATGTGTTTACAATTTTAATTGAGGTTTTATTAACTTATGAATTGGTATTGAGTTTTTTTTTTTGATGCCTTATGCTTACTTTTCATACAAACACTTGACCATCATTGTGTTTTAGTAATTTTTTGATTCTGTATTGCTCTGTGTATATTTGTCTTATATTTTTCTCAAATACAAGACCTCTTGAGCTTTCTTTTGGCTTTTAAATTGCTTGAATCGGAGTTTTCTTTAAATAGTTTTTCAAAGTTGACCCTGAAAGCTGTGTAGTTTTACACAAACCTGAAAGTTAGACTAATTTTTGAGGACTTTTTCTTCATGCGAGTTATTATCAAAATGTACATGTAATATATCAAATTCTTTGTTTTTGAGTCTAGTTTTTAATGCCACTAGTTTTGATTGATTTGGAGTTAATATGAAATTATTATGAATTTTTAAGTGAATATAGGTCATTCTACCTACTTTTGGGAATTATGCCCTAGGTTCATACATTGTGGTTTTGTGCTTCTTGATATTATTACATGATAAGGTGATGTTTAATGATAGTATGAGATGTTTATATATTGCTAATAGTATTGCTAGTGACTTATGGCCAATATGTATGTTTAACAAGAACACTCCAAATGACGAGCATACCAAAAACCACAGCAACGTCACCCAAGTTAAGGTTTAGTAAACAAGCAAGACAAGTAAGTACATTCTCACTTACAACATGAAAATGCCAAGCAATGTTTTATAAGTAAAGGTTTGTGATCTAATGTTCTTGTTTCAAGACCTTT
This sequence comes from Artocarpus hirsutus, assembly GCA_946598075.1. Classification (NCBI taxonomy): domain Eukaryota; kingdom Viridiplantae; phylum Streptophyta; class Magnoliopsida; order Rosales; family Moraceae; genus Artocarpus; species Artocarpus hirsutus. Next base: position 12,791 of record CAMOHE010053414.1, on the reverse strand, counting down.
TTATGATGAATTTTCTTAAGGTTGTTTTTATTTTCATGTATTTTATGGTTTACGACAGTTTTCAAAGAAGCTTATATATACATATATGTATGTATCACTTAATTAAGCATTGCACATCCTATGTTTATGTTTATGATGTCCCAAAGGTAAGACTTGTCATGTTTGGTTTGGGACTAGCTACCCTACTCCTCTCATGACGGCGCACGTATGATGTTTATGTTTATGGTGCAATGCTTGGGCCCCCAAAGATAAAATGAATAATGTTTTAATATGGAAGTTTAAATGAAAAGATATGTTCTATATAAACTTGTGCCTCGTGCGCTACTATAATTATGATTACGATATTATGTAATGATTTTTATGAAATGTTTTATGTTGTGAGATAAGAAAGTATACTTACTAAGCTTATGCTTACTTAGTTTTATATCATGTTACAGACAAAGGTAAAAGGCATATGGAATAGCTGGAGGATGGAGATGGGCATGTGCGCTAGGAGTGTTAGATTAGAAATGGAATCACGTCATAAAAAAATTTAATTACTTAAACAATGATTTTATTATTAATATTATTCGCCGCATAGATGATTTAAGATTTTATTTATAATCCTATCGATTTTTGAATATTTTGAGACTTTTTTTTAATAGTTCTTTAATTGTGATTTTTGGAGGACTGTCATGTTTCTTCATTTTGGTATGGTTAAACTATTTGGACATAGAAGTATTTTTCTTGAGAGATTTAAACATTGTTTGAAGTTTTGTGTGACTATAATTTAGTAAATTATTGTATTTGTGAAATAACCGTTTCTACGGGTGATCAATTAGTTAAATACTATCAGTGTTTTGTTGGGCTATTTGAGGTGAGGGAAGCAGTCCGATAAGTAGTTAAAAAAATTATGCATGTTTTCCTAGGATATCTGTTTGAGTGTAAGTATTTCATTTGAACTGTTTATTTCTAAAAAATAATAATAACGGTAAAAGGAACGATTATTGTGATGTTCGTAAGAAGGCGTTACATAACTTTTCTCAAGGAAAGTTGCATTAGTTAAAACCATGACTTTATTTTCCTTTGGGTTATAAAAATAACCCCTTTTAGTCCCTTTTGGGTATCCTACAAACGTGCTTCCAACTTATTAGCATCCCTAAACAAGGCATGAGCCAAACATCTTCATATACGAATATGCTTTAAGGATGTCCTTTTCCCTGTCCACAACTAGTGACGAGTTTTAAGAACCGATTTTGAAGGTACATTGTTCAAAAGATAACATACGGTTTGTAGTGCATATCCCCAAAAGGACAAAGGCGATGATGAGTAACTCATCATAGACCTGACCATGTCTAACAAGGTCCTATTTCTTTTCTCAACTACGCCATTCTGCTACAGAGTGCCCGGTGCAGTCTAATAGGATAAAATCTCATTCTCTAATAAGTGTCCCAATAGCTCATCAGAAAGATATTCACCACCTCGATCGGATTGAAGTGCCTTTATGGGTCTACCCAATTGCATTCCACTTCAGCCTGAAACTCTCTGACTTTGTCATAAGTTTCACTTTTGTGGTGCATTAGATACACATATCTATATCTTGAGTAATCGTCAATAAAAGTGATGAAGTACTCATACCCTTCTCATGCCCAGATGTTCAGCGATCCACAAACATCACTATGCACAAGTTCCAGAACCCCTTCGACCCTATTGCCCTTAGACCCAAATGGTCTTTTTACCCTCTAAACAAGATTTACATTGTGGCATAGATTCCACCTTTAAATGACTTAAAGGTCTATCTTTTACCAACCTTAAAATCCTATTCAGGTTAATATGACCAAGTTGCAAATGCCAAAGATAAGTCTTATTACAGTGAGAAGTTTTAAGTCTTTTAGAGTTATTATCATTCATTTCAGCATTAAGTAGTAAGTTCATCTTAGATTTGATAAAATATAGATTATTTTGCATCCATTCAAAACAGATAAAGATTTGCTTTTACGAATCACCACTTTATTATTAAAAAAAACCAAATAGGAGTCTTTAAACAAACAAACTATAGAAATTAAATTCATTTTAAATTTAGTAACATAATAACAATTTCACAAAATTAAATTCCTATAATTACCAAAATATAGATAGGCGTCTCCCACTGCTTCAGCTAAGACCAAGTATCTATCGTCCATCTAAAGCGTAAAGTTTTCTTGCAGCAAACTTCTCGTTTCTTTGAACCCCTGCAAAGAAACACTAACATGATTAGTTACTCTGCAATCTATTACCCAAATGTCACTGGATTCCTCAAACAAAAAATTTTCTAAATACAGAAGATCACACATACCTCCTTAGGAAAAGAAGTCCTTGCATTTCTTCCTTATGTGCCCGACTTTCCTGTAGAAGAAGCACTTAAGCGTCTTCGGGTTCTTCTTCTTCTTCTTCTTGTTCTTACCGTTTGCAAGAATAGAAAACTTCCTATTCTTGGCCCATTGTTTCTTTCCATTCCTAGGGTTAGGATTGGAACCAGAAGCAGGAGACTCCCTGATCAATAGTTCAAACTCGTGTGGCTGCTTCATCAACTCAGTCAAGGTCATATCCTGCCTATTGGTTAAATTAAAAGTAGCTCTAAACAGGATAAATTCCTTAGATAGAGTCTCAAAGACCATAGTCATCTGAGTTTCAGCATCAATGTCCGCTCCATTAGTTTGAGCCTTAGCGAGGAAACCCATGACTAACATCATATGCTCATTTATAGACGTCCCTAATCTCTGCTTGCAGTTCAAGAGTTTCCAAAGTATCCCTTGCCGTTTTGTTGAGGCCTGGCATCCAAACATGTCTTCCAGATTATCCAAGATCTGCCTAGTAGTCTCGTAATCCTCATGTTGAGCTTGCAGGATGTTATTCATGCTGGCCATAACATAACAACTGGCCTGATCATTAGCATCTTTTTAGCGATCATATGCTTGGATGTGCTCATAAGTGGAATCTCTCATAGGCTTGGGAGGACATAGATGTAACGCCCGCCTAATTTGATGTAACGGATAATGTTATGTTAATGACGACGTTAATGTTATGATATGATAATGACGATGTTAAGTGATATACTCATGATAAGTGCTATGATATATGATAAATGGTGCTAACCATTTTATTTTAAGTGTTATGACAGGTGACGCTCGCGTGGAATTGATGTGCTCAAATGTTCATGTCATTTATGTTATGTGTTTAATTATATTTTTATGGACAATTATATGTTATGAATGAATTTTGAGTGTTAAGGCAGTTCGGCAGGCCGAAATAATGTTCTCTAAACGGCAAGCCGATGGTATATCATCGGTAGGCCAGACTTCTGAGATTGGCAGGCCAAACTTCTGAGATTGGCAGGCCGATGACAGCTGACAAGTAGTCAGCAGAAATTTTACAAAATTGTGATAAGGTTGAATTTATTTATGGACGTTTTATTCTGATTAAATATCATAATTATGGGATGATTTCTTTAATTTTGGTAAAGAACATTTGACTTTTGAATTTATTGAATTTAGTGGATAAGTTTTCCTGTTTTACAAAGGCGTTATATGGCAACTCGACCCGTTTTTGGAAGTTTTGACCTTTTTCTCTCTAAATTCTATCCTATCACACAAAATATGCCTTTCAATTAATCAGGAAAATTCTGATTTATGAAGATAGGGGTTTCATTTCATTTTAACGCAACAAAATTTATTTTTTAACGCTCTTCTTTTTCTCTCTCTCCCCATCACAAACTCTCTCTCTCTCACACTCTCTCTCCCTCACTCGAATTTTTCTCTCTATCACAAACTCTCTCTCACACTCTCTTTCTCTCTCTCTCTCGATTTTTCTCTCTCATCCTCTCTTCTTATTCATCCTCTTAAAATTTTTCCCCTGTTATTATTATTATTAATATTGAAATTTCTTTGGAGAAAAATCAAGGAGCTTGAAGAAGAAATTGTTTTAAGGTATGAGTTTAATTTTTTAGCATTTCTGAAAATTTTTCCTCTTCAAACCGACTTTTATATCTCCATATAGGAATGTCATTTTTCTCTGAATTTTTAATATGTTATTCATTCATGTGTCATGTGATTCTCCTCAAAATTTCACTTTAATCCAAATTTTATATAAAAAGTTATGAATTTTCTATTCTCCACCACACACTGTGACTTGTTGCTGACTGTTTTTGTGCACATTTGTGTGGGTGTTATTTTTTTAATGTAAATGAATGTTGTTTTGCATGAAATTTGATGGATATGTATATATATATATGTTAAGTAAAGGGCTGTAAAATATGGTAATGATTTGATGAGTATTTCATAAGTTACAGATGATTGCTAGGTATTTAATTTGTTATTACAGTAAATTTGATTGAACTTTTATTGTATAATATTTTTGTATGATTATATGATTATATATGGTGTTGAGAAAATGGTGGAGTCACTGTATTATATGTTAATATGATGATTATATGAATTTTGAGGTTTAAATACATTTATTTTAATTGTTTAACAATAATTATTGCAAGTAATTCATTGACTGTTTTGGTTATAGTTATTTTTGCCTATGAATTCAAACACTTGTTTTGGATTGTACGAAATTTATTATAAAGTAATTTTTGGTTATGATGATGTTTTTAGTGTTTATTGCATGTAGAATTTTTATGGAAATATTTTGGGATATTAATAATTTATTATGTGGATAATTGTGGGGAATGCTTACTGTTTTGCACTTAGAAGTATGATTTTACTCTCTGCCTTCTAATGTATGTTTTGAAGCGATAAGAATTTATTTAAGGTTGACTTTTAAAAATGTTATAATTCTGTGAGTATATGACATATTAGAATTTTTTGTGAATTTTTCTGTGATATAGAAATATGAAAAATTTGACTTGAGATAATAATGCTCACTGTTTCAATGTTGCTGGCAGATTTCATGCTGAATGTTTTGTGAATTATTTAATTTGCTAAATGGGATTTTTATGATGAAAGAAAAATCATGGTAGTAGGTATATATGTTAAGTTTGTCTCTGCCAATTTTGGTTTTCAAATTATGAGTAAATATTAAGTTATTAATTTTTGAATGCATGAAGGTCAGATGTGTATATGTGTTGAAAATGTTGTTTTAATGTTTTATGGTTAATGAGAATGCAAGTATGATGTTTTTGTGATATGATTTCTTTGGTATGGTAATTCATTCATTGAATAAATGTTAATTACCATCTTATAAATGCATGACATGAACAAATTGAGAAGTGAGCACATCAAGGCCGCGGCGTTACCACTTTCAAGAAAAAGGTTAAGTAAGCAATTGAGGTAAGTACATTCTCACCTGCAACATGATGCGTTTGTGAAAAGTATGGTTATGAAAAGTATGAGTTTTAACGAATGAATGTAACGACATCTGTGACGTCCGAAAGGGGGGCGCTACAGGCTTTGGTATCAGAGCGAAATTCCATTTGCAATCCATATCGCCACACGTCAGTCTAAGTCCTCCAAGTAAGTATGTTTTAATGTATTATGATATGATGCAAGTAAGATGATAAGTATAAGGTTGAGATGTTTGATGATTAAT
>CAMOHE010053413.1:3444-43635 GCA_946598075.1 Artocarpus hirsutus | reverse complement strand
GAAGAGCTACCACGACGGTTTTTGGAGAAAACCGTCGTGGTAGCACTATTCTTCCACGACGGTTTTCTCCAAAAACCGTCGTGGTAGCTCCAAATTTTTTTGCCTTCGCCTTGAAGATACCACGACGGTTTTTACATAAAACTGTCGTGGTAAAGTAGAGCTTCCACGATGATTTTTCAGAAAACCATCGTGGTATCTTCTCACCTCTCCGCGACGGTCTTCGTTTTCACGGGCGTAACTTGCCGTGCATTTTTGCCCTTTACACGACGGTTTTTGTGAAACGGTCGTGAAATAAAGGTCGTGTAATCAATATTTTTTTGTAGTGTCCTATGCCTAAGAACTGAGAAAATAGGTTAGAAATGGAATTTTTGATTTGGGGAGGCCGAGACTCGAAGTCTCTAGTTTTCAGATTTTTCTAGTTCGACAAGCCGATCATGAGCATCGGCAAGTCTGACTCATGAGTTCGGCATGCCAATTTATACCTTTGGTAGGCCGAACCTGGGCTAGTTCGACAAGTCGATGCTATACATCCGGTAGGTTGAACTGTACAGTTCGGCAGGCTGACAGAGGAATTTAGAAGGTCTATCAGACTTTATAAAATTTTGTTGCTTTCATCCGTTTTCACCGTTTAAAAATTAGATGAAGACCTTGACCCTATGATATGATATTTTGATTATAAAAGGCATACTAAAACACCATAGAATAGCATAATAGCATAGAATACTCTAAGTTAGAAATTGATAGGGTTTAGTTTATTTTTAAGGTTGATTGTGGTTTTGTAGAGCTAACGTATAGCGAGTCAAGACTGCGGTGCTGAGTCACGATGTAGGATATTGAGATAAGACTTCTACCCCTTTCTTAGTCGCTAGGTTTTTAATGGTTTTGGCCTTAAGAATTCTTTCAAAATGTTTTCAATAAACAATAAAATGTGTTAAATATTTTCAAAGGGGGCCTTCGACCACAAAAGGATTTCTTGCCAGATGATTTCTTTCAAATTGATTTTTAAGGAATGATTAAAATGAATTTCTTAGTATTTTTCATTTCTTATTTAAGAATGAATGTTCATAATGAAACAAATAATGAATGCAAATAAGAATACTTGATAAGATAAGACCTAAATAATGACATAATACTGGACGTGCTATAAATATCATCCGAAATGAAACAATTGAGCAAGATGCCATATACAGAGATTACGTCATGGAGAGTGCGACCTTGGGGGCAGGTCCCAAAACCCAACTAGGCCACTATGGTGGTGATATTATAGCTTTGCTAAAGAACAAATAATAAAAGATAATTCCAGATGAATAGAAATTTTAAAGATAAGGATGAAATTAATATATTTTACTCATGTTTTTGAAATTTTATAAATTATTTTCAAATATGAAAATTTGTGTTTAGAATTGATGTTTTTCTAAGCTTAGTCCTACTAAGCCTACCGCTCACATTTCTTTATTTGTTTTAAAACCCTTTTTCTTTAGGTGGATTGTAGCTTAGGACCGACAGGAACGCAACAAAGCAAACAAGTGAGTCATAGGAATACTGTTTTAGGTTATTGCTTTATTTAAATAAAGGCATGTATTATTTAAATGTTTATCTCTTGTATTGGACTGTGGTTGTAATATTTTATTATCGATACCATATGTGTGCACTAATATGAGTCTAGTGGGGCTCGGCTTATGTTTAACTGTCTTTAATATTTTACTTCCTAATTAACTGTTTCAAAGTGACAATAATTGTTTTAAAATGTTTTAAGCTACACATTTTTGAAAATAACCCAATCATTTAATTGGTGATTTTAATCAAAAATATGCTTTAATTAACTTAATTAATCCACCACGTCACTACCCATACTTTGAAGTATGACAGAATAGTATCAAAGCCCTAGGTTATGAACCTTGGGAATTATGCACACATAGGTACGACAGTGAAAAGCCTCTGGCAATCCAATTTTGTTTCTAAAACTGAGAGAGTGGCACCTAGGCATCATCCAACTATGGCTGACATGAATTCTACAAATAAGGGAAGCATGATAGGGGCTACATTTGTGGCTTTTTGGCAAATGGCAGCGAGGGCTAGATTTGGCAATTTGGAGGTAAGTCGTTGGCATGAGTGCTTTAAGGAGCTTAGGTGCGTGTTTATCCTGACTTTTGATGGAGATGGGGAGCCTGCAGATAGCTAAATATTGGTTAAACCCAATAACGTATCAAGTGAAATTTGTGGCTTATAAGTTGGCAGGTTGTGCTAACACTCGATGAAGCAAGCAAAGCATCTAGAGAATGATAGGAATATCGATAGTGAAGAGACTCAAGGAATTATTCTAGGAGTATTATTTTTTGCAAGAATGCAAAGATCAAAAGATCACTAAATTCTAAGGAATGCAGAGATCAAAGGATCGCTGAATTCTACCGGTTAGAATAGGTAACAAGACGGTTCAAGAATACAAGATAAAGTTGATGAGTTGGCCAAGTTTGTTCCGTTCACCATGGCTTCTAGGTGTGAGGAGTGTATCAAGTTTCAGGAAAGGCTCAAGGCATCTATCCGATGACAACTAGTGGTCTTATAATTCCAAAATTTTGGTGGGTCAGAGTTGTTAGCTTATTTAGTAGAAGGAGATTATGCTTTCTGCTATAAGGATCGAGCGAGAACATTAGGAAGACCCTAGAGAAGCAATAAGAGAGGCAACGATTGTTGGAAAAATAGTATGCAGTAGAATTTTAAAAATTTTTATGTCAAAGTATTTTTCAAAATACAAGTTTGACACACTATATGTATAAATTAACCAGATCTTATTGATCTTGTATTCGCGGCTCCTGAAATCCGTGTAGAGAAGTAACATTCTAGAAGAGCCTCAACCAACTGGTCTTCTTTGCTATTCTCTATCTACGATCGGAGTAAGTGTGGGCTCACATGTACAGCTTTTCCTCAAGGTGACTCTCTTTCCAACCAATTAAGAGAACCCGAAGCTAGTGTTCGTGATTTGTGAACAAGAGCTTTCAAGGAGTTTCAGAATCTCATCAGCAGAGTTTCACTCTTAATCTCTCAATTGATCTAAATAACTTATGAGACTCACTCCTTATTTATAGAGGTTAGGTCTAGGGTCAGTCCTTATCAAATAAGGCCTCAAAAATTCAAATCAGAATCAATTCGGATCAATATCGGATGAAATCTGTGTAAAAATGCATGATTTTTATTTCGCGCATAGGTAGGCCGATCTATCTAATAGGCAAGCCAAACTTGCCCCATTGACAGGCTGAACTTTAGGATCGGCATGCCAAACTGTCGAAAAAAATCTCAACGAATCTTTTATTTTCCACCTGAGATTCTACAAGATAAAGCCTTAGTTTTAATTCAAATAACCCAATAGAGAAGTTATCTAATTAAAACAACTTTATTTAGATAATCTCTAGGATAATAAATAGATTCCTAATAAATCTACAAGTTTATCTTGATTTAATTTATCCAAAATTAGATCAACTGTTAAACAGACAAAAATTATCCAACCCTAATAATTCAACAAGTTTATCTTGAATTAATTTTTTCACAAAATTAATTCAACTGATAAATAGACATAAATTATTTGATTCTTTCAAATTTCAACCAATTTAATAAATCTGACATAAGTCACCAATTATTAGAAAAGCACATCGTATTGTTATAGGATTTTGCGAGCTAACAAAGAGGACCAAATAGACCTATATAGTTCAAGCTCCTGATAATTATAAAACCAATATCCCAGATATACATTTCATAGTTATCAACTCCAACGCTACTCCACTAAAAGCTTGGAGCTGCACTCTTGAATTCTATAATATTACGAAGCCCATATAGCTAAGTCTCCATGACATATTATAGTATATCGTATTCCTATAGGATTATCTATAATCGGCTTAAGGACAAGTTTTGTCTTACCTTCCTGATTATTTTTATCTTACATTTCATTATCTCACCATTGGAAATCTTACTATCCAAAGATAGTATACCATTTGGTTACACCTATGTATCCAAATGGTTTAGCGCTCTAGGTTTTCAATTACAGGATAACGCATATAAAAGGATATCACTACTCCTAACGAGTAGCTATAGATTCCATATATATGAATAATAGGTCTATGTTATCAAGAGTTATGCCTCTAACATACCGACATGCATACCACTATGAAAATGTGGGTGTCACCCTTTGGTACATCAAAAGACACAAGTCAAGACAACAGGCCCACTATTTATTCAGGATTAAGATACAACACAAATGATTGTTTAAAGTGAATCAATTTGCTGAGATGGAATTATTAATCAAAATCAATTCACTTTATGTCCCGATCCAACACATCGTCACCTATGACAACGTGCCAATGTTTCTATTTATGAAGTCCACCTCCGATGGTCAAGACAAACCATCTCCCAATAGGAATATAGACAACATAACAATCTTTACATGAATTAAAAGCCCAACTTTATTCTCTTGATTGCAGATCTTATAATTTAGACCATCACCTTAAGAATCGTGTCTTCTACATAATCTGTCCATCATTTGTCTAATTCTTAAAGGTTTAGACCAACAGTCTCAGACTATTGTTTGCTTATCATACATTCAACAAATATGAATATAAAGAGGACCAAAATTTGGTATAAAATAATAAATGAATTCTTTATTGATAAAAATGTCTCCAAAAACATATTACATTTTTACTCCCTAGGGCATACATGTCTAACAACGATAGCTAAAGCTCAAGTGAAGAATCCGTGTGGTAACGTTAGTAGTGGGAGCAGCGGTTCATCCAGCAGCAAACGAAGCAATCCTTGCTATTTCTACCAACAACCAGGATGTATCAGGAGGAGCTGCCCAGCAAGGAATGCTTGACAAGAATCCTAGACCAGAGAAAGTGCAAGTCATCAGCCTCAACCTCAGCCCTCACCTCCACCTTAGCAACTTTTTTAGTTTTAGCTTCATCAGTTATCTTCACAATAGTATCGGTCGATGAACTAAGGATGTAGCAGCGCTAGTAGAGGAAAAAGGAAAGGCTCCAATTTGAGTTCACACTATGACTTTGGGGAGTTTAAGTGCTTAAACCAACAACATGAGAGTCGATGGTATGATCCCAGTTTCTTAGTCTTTAGTGCTAGTTCTATTTGATATTGGTGCCATTCATTCTCTCGTTTCGAGTTCTTTTGTACATGACTTGGGATTAGAAATACAGGTATTTGATGAGTCTTTAGTAATTACTATTAGTGATGTGCCATAGGCCAATTATGTAATTAGTACATTTTGACTTTGTTACATTTGGATTTTATTAATAAAGAGGTATTTTCATTATTATTTTTTATTCTAATTTCATGAATAGTTAATTTAGCCTAAGGTCACTAAGTATGTAACTTGATAGTAAAACTCTTAGGTGAAAATTGAATTCTATTCTAAATTATCCCTAGTTAGTCATTATTATTGGGATAATAATGAATGAAGACTAGTATGAAGTTTGACTAATGATTATGTTTTACTAATCATGTGTATGAGATACTAAGTCAACTCATAGATACACATTTACGAAATGATGTATTTGATCGACCCGTTATGAGAATACTACATGGATAATTGTCATAAGTGATTCTCATCACAATAGTATTATCCTAGTCCTCTAACTTGAAATCACTATTGTTTCCCACATGACAAGTTTTATATTTTGACACATTCTAATATTATCTTAACAGGATGATGGAATGGATTGTTGTTGGACATAAAGTAAATCATGTGAGGAACGTGAGTGATTAAGAAGGAATTTGTCCCTCATTTATTATGAGAAAGATATCTATGGGCCACTCGATAAGTTAGACTGAAGTAAAATGTACGGTCATACTAGAATGAATTGATAAGGGTTATCAATATCAGTCGACTCAAGATCGAGAAATAATATGATTAAATAGTATAAGGATGACATAAACCATGCCTTATGTTCAATCAAGGTCTCTAGTGACAAAAAAGACTTTAATATTTATTGTGGATTAGGTTGTGTCAGATTATTGACATTCACATAACTTGGGTAATCATAATGTCTTGTTAGAGGCTGCTTATGATTTGTAGGCCAGAAACAGAATTTCAAACCCACTACCAACATTATGTGAACCTACAAGGTCGTACACTTAGAACAGACTAAAAATGAATTTTGGTTTACTGTGTCTAGGTTCAATGAACCTGATAATGTCCAGATTTGATGTACTAGATATGTCTAGGTTATTGAATCTGACATTACCTAGATTCTCTGAATCATATTTGAATTACAGACATTATCTAGATTCTCTAAATCATATTCGAATTACAATTTACCCTAGTTTAAATCTGACTCTATCTCGAAGTCAATAGATATATCTATATATATATATATATTTAGTTTTAGGGTTTCTAGCTGAATTAAGAAAAAGAAGGCATTCACTTGTTCTAAAAGGCAAGAACATTAAAAACCCTAAAATTAAAGAGAGAGTCATTTATCGTAAAGAGAGGGTGCTAGCACACCAATTCCTTTTTAAGATAGTGTTCATGTGGATACCTACAGAGGACATTGGTTTAAGTAACAACATTTGAATCCGATCTTGAATACAAAAAGCTCATGCTAAGGTGTCACCAGAGTGAACCCGCTCTCTTCCTTCCAGAAATCTTGCCCCTTTTTGTTATCCTAGTAAGATTCTATGACTTTCTTATCAATCTAATTGAATTGCATGGATCCTGTGAGGGTTTTGTGGGAATTAATTTTAATTTTTTGCTGCTTATTTGAATCACAAAATCCAACAATACCTAACAGTGGTATCAAAGCAACTTGCAAATTCGATTAAATTGATTTTATATCATTCTATGAATATGTGATATGCATGCATATGATTTATACATTAATTAGATTAATGTGTTTGAGGTTTTATTTGATTAACATTTTTACCGTGTTAATTTGATTAATATGTTTTCTGTTTCTTGTAACATGTTGTTGTTAATTTGATTAATATTACAATTTAACAAGAATATAGTAATCTGTTTCAAGATGATTAAACGATATACTGTAAATTAGGTTTTGGTTTTATTAAGGTGGCAAACTATTTAAATGTTAAATAGTGATAATCTTTTTTAAATAGATTAATAAATATCATAGGGTCTGTTTAATTGTTAAACAAGGATGATTGGTTTAGAACAGATCAATAAATTTCATGAATCCATTTGAGTGTTAAACAGAGATTAATTAATTCTGTTTTGAATAAATTAGGTAATCTGATTAATGAAGATTAATGGATTTAGGCAGCAACTCTTTCAAACAAGTAAGGTAAATCATTTACCTTTCGGGGGGCGCTGCCCCTAAGCCCTTGCAAGGGGCGCTTCCCCCTTGACCCCCGCCCGCTAACCGGCTAGCTGGACCACTGCCAGGGGTGTTGCCCCTTGGACCCTGCTAGAGGCACTACCCCTAGGACCACGCAAGGGGCGCCGCCCATTGACCCCAAATTGATTCGTCACATTTATCGTTTTGGTCATAATAAAAATTTAACTATAATGAAATTATATTATTATGTTTATGTGTTTAGTGTGAATTGCATGGTGCATAGCATGGCCCTTTATACCATTGTGATTGGCAGGTTTTATTTAATTTATTTGGGTTTGTAATTTTAAATACGGCCTATGTGTCATTTTTCAATTTGTTGTAATTTATTTATTTATTTAGTAGAAATAGAATAGTTTAGATTGCAATTTGTAAGGTAAAATCAACGCCCAAGATCAAGACAGATAGAGGTCCAAGATGGAGGCTCAAGATGGAGTCCGTTCATGGCAATCTAAGGAAATCCATAGAGATGAAGGTTACCTATGATTGACCATTGACCTTCATATTGGCTTATGAAGATCAATCTAGATTTGGGCCACGCAATGACACACTTATTGTGTTATTATTATGCTATATATGTGCTACTATGTATATGATGCTATGTATGTGATGTGACATAATAATAAACGATAAAATAAAATTAAACTAGTACCCTCACTTAATATTAAGTCATTAAAATGCCTCCCATAATTCAACACTTGTCAAGACTTGGATTGCTAAACATAGGTTCTACCAAAGCAGGGTGTGTTAAGCCATCTAGGTGAGACATAATGGATAATAGTGATATCCATATGTTTGAAATGGTTAGACTTAACTAGGTTATCAAAATGGTTTTGGACCTAGGACATTAGATGGGATTTTATTTTGGCAAGACATGTGATGTCAAATCCCATATTTATCTAAGAGTTACATAAGATGTAATTGGTAAGGTTATCTACCTAAATAACCATACTTTAGGTGATAAGCCAAAGCTTACTTAAAGTGAGGTGAAATATGGATCTTGGCCCACTAAAATTACAATTGTTGTAATTGCCAAATTAATATTGAAGGTTATTAATTTGATAAAATCAGTGGGATTTAAATTATGCCTTGTTAAAAATTGTTTAATAAAATGCTAAGTACTCTGTGTTTATATTTGTTGTAGATAATGGCATCAAACATCACATCTAACTTGCCATTGCGAATGATCCTTGAGAAGGATAAGCTCAATGGGACTAACTTCCTTGACTGGTACAGAAACTTGAGAATTGTTCTTAAGCAAGAAAGGAAGGAATATGTCCTTGATCAACCTATCCCTGATGAACCAGCTGCTAATGCTCCTAGAGCTCAAAAGGATGCTCACAGGAAGCATCTCAATGACTCTGTTGATGTCACTTGCCTCATGCTTGGAAACATGGAATCAGAGCTTCAGAAGCAACTGATGGAAATGAAGGCTTATACCATGACAGGCCATCTTAAGGAAATGTTCCAAGAGGAAGCTAGAATTGAGAGGTTGGCCACCTTAAAGGCATTACTATCGTGCAAGTTGACTGCTGGCAGTTTAGTGAGTCCTCATGTTCTAAAGATGAAAGGTCATCTTGATGATTTGCAGATTTGGTCTTGAGATTAGCCAAGAGTTGGCTGTTGGCATCATTCTCCAATCTTTGCCAGATGTTTATGATGGGTTCGTTATGAACTACAACATGCAGAATATGGAGAAGATTGTTTCTGAGTTGCATGGGATGCTTAAGACTACTGAACAGAACATCAAGAATACTAAAGATATTTTTATGGTTAATAAAAGGAAATGTATAAAAAGGAAAAGAAAGGGTAAGATCAAGAATAAGGCTTCTAAGGACTTCAAGAAGCCCAAGCCTAACCCCAAGCCCAATCCTAAACCTAAGGCTAAACCACCAAAGGAAGAAGTATATGTTAGACATTTATGCCCTAAGGAGTAAAAATGTAATAAGTTTTGGAGACATTTTTATCCATAAAGAATTCATTTATTATTTATATACCAAATCTTGTCTTCTTTATGTTCATATTTGTTGAATGTAAGTTAAGCAAACAATAGTATGAGACTATCGGTATAAACCTTTAAGAATTAGGCATATGATGGATAGATTATGCGAAAGACACGATTCTTAAGGTGATGGTCTAAATCATAAGATCTGCAATCGAGGGAATAAAGTTGGATGCTTTATTCATGTAAAGATTGTTATGTTGTCTATATCCCTGTTGGGAGATGGTTTATCTTGACCATCAGAGGTGAACTCTGTGAATAGAAACATTGGCACATTATCATAGGTGATGATGTGTTGGATCGGGACATAAAGTGAATTGATTTGGATCAATAATTCTATATCAGTAAATCGATTCACTTTAAACAATCATTTGTATTGTATCTTAATCCTGAGATGAATAGTGGGTCTGTTGTCTTGACTTATGTCTTTCGATGTACCAAATGGTGACACCCACATTTTAATAGTGGTATGCATGCCGGTACATTGGAGGCATGACTCTTGATAGTGTAAACTGATTATTCATAATATTGAATCCATAGCTCCTCTTTAGGAGTAGTGATATCCTCTTATATGCATTATCCTGTAATTGAAAAACTGGAGCTCCTCTTTAGGAGTAGTGATATCCTCTTATATGCATTATCCTGTAATTGAAAAACTGGAGTGCTCAACCATTTAGATACATAGGTGTAATCGAATGGTATACTGTCTTTGGATAGTAAGTTTTTCGATGGTGAGATAATGGAGCGTAATATTAAAATAATCAGGAAGGTAAGATAGAACTTGTCCTTAAGCGATTATGGATAATTCTATGGGGATATGATACACTATGATATGTTATGGAGACTTAGTTATACGGGCTTTGTAATACTATAGAGTTCGAGAGTGCAGCTCCAAGCTATTAGTGGAGTAGCGTTGGAGTTGATAATTATGAAATGTATAACTAGGATATTGGGTTTCATAATTTTTGGGAGCTTGAACTATATAGGTCCATTTGGTCTCCTTTACTAGCTCACAAAATCCTGCAACGATACGGCGTGCTTTTTTAATAATTGGTGACTTATGTCATATTCATTAAATTGGTTGAAATTTGGAAGAATCAAATAATTCATGTTTGTTTATCGGTTGAATTAATTTTGTGACAAAATTAATTCAACCGATAAACTTGTTGAATTATTAGGATCGGGTAATTCTTGTCTGTTTATCAGTTGATCTAATTTTGGATAAATTAAATCAAGATAAACTTGTAGAGTTATTAGAAATCTATTTATTATCCTAGAGATTATCTAGATAAAGTTGTTTTAATTAAATAACTTCTCTATTGGGTTATTTGAATTAAAACTAAGGCTTTATCCTATAGAATCTCGGGTAGAAAATAAGAGATTTGCTGAGTTTTTTTTTGGCAGTTCAGCATGCCGATCCTAAGGATTGGCCTGTCGATGGGGCAAGTTTGGCCTGCCTATTAGATAGATCGGCCTGCCTATGCTTGAAATAAAAATCATGCATTTTTACACTGATTTCATCCGATATTGATTCAAATTTGATTCTGATTCAAATTTTTGAGACCTTATCTGATAAGGACTGACCCGAGACCCAATCTCTATAAATAGGGAGTGAGTCTCATAAGTTATTTAGATAAATTGAGAGATTAAGAGTGATACTCTACTGTTAAGAATCTGAAAACTCTTTTAGAGCTTTGGTTCATAAATCACGAACACTAGCTTTGGGTTCTCTCAATTGGTTGGAAGGAGAGTCACCTGGTGGAAGAACTGTATGTGTGAGCCCACACTCACTCCGATCGTGGATAGAAAATAGCAAAAAAGTTTAGTTGGCTGAGCTCCTTCTAGAACGTTACTTCTTTTCACTGATTGTAGGAGCTTTTTTGGCACACAAAGGTTAGTAGGATCTGATTAATTTATACATATAGCATGTCAAACTTGTGTTTTGAAAAATACTCTGATATTAAAATTTTAAAATTTCGTTGCATACTATTTTTCTAACAATTGATATCAGAGCCATGGTTTTTACATAAATTTACGAGTTTGTGATCATGCTATACGCATAAATTATGTGATCTTTATCTCTCCTATGCTTGAATTTAATTTTATAAAGAGTTGGTACTCTAGGTTTCTATATTTATATGTTGTCATGGATTATATGGTGAATGTTTATTAATTAATTATGATTGATTAAATTATTATTTAATTATTTATTAATTAATCAATTTATACCAGTTATGGTTCCTTAGAGGTTAGAATGTGTATTAAGGCTTTTCATGTAATTAGATGGCAGACTATCATCTCCGTCTAGGATTTATTATTTAATTTTAAATTTGTAAAAAATTTTGTAATTAAATAATTATTGGAGAAGATGGACCTAGACGATGGATGATGGCGAACCCAAATATTTCCTAAGTCTCTAATTTTATGTTTTTGAATTGGTGGAAATAAAATTGATGAAATGCATTTAAAATTGTATTTTTTGGAAAGGGTGATTTCTACTTGGTCAGCATGCCGACTCCCAGTTCGATAGGCTGATGGTTGCAAATTGACAGGCCGGATGTATGGTTCAGCAAGCCATCAGCGGGGCAAAAATCAAGTAGCTCTGGCGACAGGCCAAACTTCTGTTTCAATAGGTCTATTAGTCATGAATCGGCACAGATTGACAGCCCAATGGGTCATCACCGACAAGCCGATCACACAGATCGGCTTATCGACAGAAAGCTAGAAATTTTCCAAAAAATGTGTAGCTTTTTCATGCAATTTTACTTTTATTATTAGGACAATTCTAAGAAACATGAAATATGGATTTGGCCAGAAATTTGGATTATTTGATTCATATGGGATTAAAGACTTACAAATAAGCATTACATGAAGAAGGATACAGCTTGAGGATTCAAGGATGAAGAATCGATAATATGTTTCGATTATTCTCTTGTAATTTTTTGTTTTCTATTGTCTAAGGTGGAACCATAATATTATAGTTATTTATTATTATTTTGCTTGTAGCTTTGCTTAAATGCTTCGCTTGTCTACATTATAATATGATTTGCCATGTATATTAATAACATGCCATATAAAATAGGGAGTGCCACTCATATTAAACCGTTCATGCATGTCTTTTAAAATGAAACCTTGATTTCAAAAGATTGAGTGGGAGAAGGTTTTCGAAGAGAGGACCTAAGGCCTCCATCATTAGTCCATAGAAAGAACATGGTGGTCCCGACCCCTAGGAAGAGATTTTTATCATGTACCAGATTGGATCTCCAAGAGGATAAGATATTTTAGCATGATTTATGATTGCACACCCCTAGGTGGTGATTATAAATCATGGATAAAATATTGAAATGATGGTTATACACTCATGTTAATTTTATTATTAACCTCCCCTAGGAGCTCTGTTTATAAAATTAATGGCCAAAGAAATGATTATTAATATATGTTGGATCATACGAGTCCTGGATGACATATATTAATCAGAAGGGGATCCGTGTTCCTGATTGAATTTGACATGACTCTCCTAGGAGCTTGTTAAATTCTGAGTTGGGAATTATCATTGTAAGGTTGTGATATTTTTAAGATTTTGACACATAAACACATGTATGATTTTACATGATTGTGTTATCTTGCTAAATTATTATAATATGTTTGCTTATATTTGATATATGATTCTTTATTGTAGATTAAAAATGTCTAAAAACACTTTATCTTCGATACTTGATAAAAACCTATTAACCAGAGAGAATTATAATGTTTGAAAACGAAACCTGGATATCGTCCTTTCCTTTGAAAAACTAAAATTTGTGCTAAAAACCTCTTGTTCTCCTGAGCCTATGGGAGACTCAACTAATGAGCAATTCCAAGTGTACGATCACTGGAAAGATGCAAATGATCAGGCTTGCTGCTATATTATGGCTAGTATGAACAATGTGCTGCAAGCTTAACATGAGGATTATGAGACTACTAAATAGATCTTGGATAATCTAGAAGACATGTTTGGAGGCCAAGCCATAAAAAAGTGGCAAGAGCTGCTTCAGAAACTCTTAAACTGTAAGTAGAGGCCAGGGACATCTGTAAAGGAGCATATGAGGTTGTCATGGGTTACCTCACTGAGGCACAAACCAATGGAGCTGACATCGATGTTAAGACTTAGATGACTATGGTCCTTGAGACTCTGTCAAAGGAATTTATTCCATTTAGAGCTACATTTAATTTGAGCAATAGATTGGATATGACCTTAACAGAATTAATGAAACAGATACAAGAGTTTGAACTGTTGATCAGGGAGTCTCTTGTGGGTGGCGAGGCTAATTTGGCAGTTGCTTCTGGTTCCAATCCTAACTCTGGGAATGGAAAGAAACAACGGGCCAAGAACGAGAAGTCTTCTATTCCTACTAACACCAAGAACAAGAAGAACAAGAAGAAGAAGAAGAACCCAAAGAAGCTTAAGTGCTTCTTCTACAGGAAGTTCGGGCACATAAAGAAGCATTGCAAGGATTACCTTTCCAAAGGAGGTAGGTGTGATCTTCTGTATTTAGAAATTTGTTTAGTTGAGGAATCCAGTGACATTTGGGTCATAGATCTTGGTGCAACTAATCATGTTTGTGTTTCTCTGCAGGGGTTCACAGAAACAAGAAGTCTGCTTCATGCAGACTTCATGCTTTGGATGGGCGATGGATCCTTGATCTTAGAGGAAGCAGTGGGAGATGTCCATCTTTATTTTGATAATTATAAGAATTTAATTTTACGAGATTGTTTTTATGTTCGTAAATTTAAGAGAAATTTAAATTCTGTAGCTTGTTTATTTAAAGACTCTTATTTAGTTTCTTTTAATAATAAAGTGGTGATTCGTAAAAATAAATCTTTTATATGTTCTGGATGGATGCAAAATAATCTATATTTTATCAAACCTAAGATGGACTTATTGCTTAATGTTGAGATAAATGATAATGACTCTAAAAGACTTAAAACTTCTAACTCTAATAGGACTTATCTTTGGCATTTGTGCCTTGGTCATATTAACCTGAATAGGATTCAAAGACTAGTAAGGGATGGACCTTTAAGTCACTTAAAGGTATAATCTATACCTCAATGTGAATCTTGTTTAGAGGGTAAAATGACCAAAAGACCATTCGGGTCTAAGGGCAATAGGGCCGAAGGGGTTCTAGAACTTGTGCATAGTGATGTTTGCGGACCAATGAACATCCAGGCACGAGGAGGGTATGAGTACTTTGTCACTTTTATTGATGATTACTCAAGGTATGGGTATGTGTACCTGATGCACCATAAAAGCGAAACTTTTGACAAGTTCAAGGAGTTTTAGGCTAAAGTGGAAAAACAATTGGGTAGATCCATAAAGGCACTTCGATCTGATCAAAGTGAAGAATACCTTTCTGATGAGTTTTTGGGACACTTATTAGAGAATGGGATTTTATCCCATTTGACTGCGCTGGGCACTCCGCAGCAGAATGGCATAGTGGAGAGAAGAAACAGGACTTTATTAGACATGGTAAGATCCATGATGAGTTATTCATCATTGCTTTTGTCCTTTTGGGGATATGCACTACAAACTACATGTTGTCTTTTGAACAATGTGCCTTCAAAATCGATCCATAAAACTCCTCATGAGTTGTGGACGGGCAGGAAGACATCCTTAAACCATATTCGCATATAGGGATGTCCGGCTCATGTTCTGTTTAAGGATGCAAATAAGTTGGAAGCATATTCGAAAGTTTACGTGTTTGTAGGATATCCAAAAAGGACTAAAGGAGGTCATTTCTATAACCCAAAGGAAAATAAAGTTGTGGTTTCAACAAATAAAACTTTCCTTGAGGAGAGTTACATGGATGACTTTAAGCCTCGAAACAAAGTGGTGCTTGAGAGGTTAAGGAGTGATTCAATCACTCCAGAGGTTCCGAATGAAACCATTCCAATCAGTGTAGAGAAGCCAAATGAACCCAAACAACAGCCGAAGGGGCTTCAACATAGTGGAAGGATTGGGAGTCAACCCAATAGGTATATGTTCAATGGGGAGGCCTTCTTGGCTGAACCGGATGAACATGACAAAGATCCTTATACTTACGTAGAGGCTATGGGGATGTTGTTTGAAACTCTAGACAGAGGCCATGAACACCGAGATGAAGTCTATGGAGACAAATCAGGTTTGGGAGCTTGTGGATCTTCCCATAGGGGTAAAATCCATAGGGTGTAAATGGATCTACAAGTGGAAAAGAGGAATGGATGGAAAGGTCGAAACCTTTAAGGCTAGACTAGTAGCTAAGGGTTACATGTAAAAGAAGGAATCGATTACGAGGAAACCTTTTCGCCTGTAGTCATGCTTAAGTCCATCCGAATTTTCTTGTCCATAGCTGCCGCTCTTGACTATGAGATTTGGTAGATGGATGTCAAGACAACTTTTCTTAATGGCTATCTTGATGGGTCCATTTATATAGAACAACCAGATGGGTTTAAGGTCAAGGGTCAAGAAGGTAAGGTTTATAAGCTACTAAAGTCAATTTATGGACTTAAGTAGGCTTCCCATTCTTGGAACATAAGATTTGATCAGGTGATCAAGACTTATGGGTTCTCACAAAATGTGGATGAGCCATGTGTTTATAAACACATTGAAGATGGGAAGGTGGTTTTTCTGCTGCTCTATGTAGATGACATTCTGCTAATTGGCAATGATGTTGGGGCGTTGTAATCGGTCAAATTATGGTCGACCAAGTAGTTTGACATGAAGGACTTGGGTGAGGCTAATTTTGTTCTCGATATCTAGATTTTTTGAGATAGAAAGAACAAAATGATAGCTTTGTCAAAAGCCAGCTACATAGATAAAATTCTCAGGAGGTTTGCAATGCAGGATTCCAAGAAAGGTGGGCAATCATCTAGGTCTAGAATTACTCTTTTTAAGAAAGACTTTCCAAAGTCTAATGAAGAAAGAGAATACATGAAGAAGGTGCCTTATGCTTCAGCAGTGGGTAGTCTCATGTATGCCGTGCTTTGCACACGACCGGATATTTGTTATGCGATCTAGATTGTAAGTCAATTTTAGGCAGATTCAGGACCAAACCATTGGGTTGCGGTTAAGCATATTTTCAAGCACCTAAGAAGGACTCGAGGGTATATGTTTGTGTATTTGGGTGAGGACTTAACTTCTCTAGGATATACTGACTCAGCTTTTCTATATTGTCTGGATTCGAGGAGATCGACTTCTGGGTTTGTGTTTACTCTGAGCGACGGTGCCATCAGTTGGAGAAGTGTGAAGCAAGATTGCACTTTAGATTCAACAATAGAGGCTGAGTATGTGGCAGTTAGTGATGCTTCAAAAGAAGCAGTGTGGCTCCGCAAGTTTCTTGGGGATCTTGAGGTAGTTCCTGGTATGGAAAAGGCGGTATCACTATATTATGATAACAGTGCGGCAGTAGCTAATGCTAAGGAACCAAGATTTCACAAGAAGAGTCTTCGCGAGTATCATGTGATAAAGGACTTCGTCGAAAGTAGGCATGTAACGGTGTTTAAAATTACGTCAGAGGACAATTTAGCTGATCCATTCACGAAGACACTTACTAGGAGAGTCTTCGAGAGACATGTGAAAGCTATGGGGATGCGAGATTTATCATATTTGCTCCCTTAGTGCAAGTGGGAGATTGTTAGACATGTATGCCCTATGGAGTAAAAATGTAATAAGTTTTTGGAATAAAGAATTCATTTATTATTTATATACCAAATCTTGTCCTCTTTACATTCATATTTGTTAAATGTATGTTAAGCAAACAATAGTCTAAGACTGTCAGTCTAAACCTTTAAGAATTGGGCATATGATGGACAGATTTCACGAGAAACACGATTCTTAAGGTGACGGTCTAAATCATAAGATCCGCAATCGAGGGAATAAAGTTGGGCACTTTATTCATGTAAAGATTGTTATGTTGTCTATATCATTGTTGGGAGATGATTTGTCTTGGCTATCGGAGGTGGACTCCATGAATAGAAACATTGGCACATTATCATAGGTGACGATGTGTTGGATCAAGATATAAAGTGGATTGATTTGGATTAATAATTCTATCTAAATCTATTCACTTTAGACAATCATTTGTATTATATCTTAATCCTGAGATGAATAGTGGACCCGTTGTCTTGATTTGTGTCTTTTGATGTACCAAAGGGTGACACCCACATTTTAATAGTGGTATGCATGCTGGTACGTTGGAGGTATGACTCTTAATAGCGTAGACTTATTATTCATAGATGTGGAATCCATAGCTCCTCTTTAGGAGTAGTGATATCCTTTTATATGCGTTATCCTGTAATTGGAAAACTGGAGCGCTCAACCATTTGGATACATAGGTGTAACCAAATGGTATACTGTCTTTGGATGGTAAGTTTTTCGATGGTGAGATAATGGAATGTAAGATAAAAATAATCAAAAAGGTAAGACAAAACTTGTCCTTAAGCCGATTATGGATAATTCTATAGGAATACGATACACTATGATATGTCATGGAGACTTAGCTATACGGGCTTCGTAATACTATAGAGTTCGAGAGTGCAGCTCTAAGCTTTTAGTGGAGTAGGCTTCTAGTTGATAATTATAAAAGTTATATCTGGGATATTGGGTTTCATAATTATCAAAAGCTTGAACTATATAGGTCCATTTGGTCCCCTTTTCTAGCTCACAAAATCATGTAACGATACGGCATGCTTTTTTAATAATTGGTGACTTATGTTAGATTTATTAAATTGGTTGAAATTTAGAAGAATCAAATAATTCATGTTTGTTTATCGGTTGAATTAATTTTGCGATAAAATTAATTCAAGATAAACTTATTGAATTATTAGGATCGGGTAATTCTTGTTTGTTTATCAATTGATCTAATTTTGGATAAATTAAACCAAGATAAACTTGTAGAATTATTAGGAATCTATTTATTATCCTAGAGATTATCTAGATAAAGTTGTTTTAATTAGATAACTTCTCTATTGGGTTATTTGAATTAAAACTGAGGCTTTATCCTATAGAATCTCGGGTGAAAAATAAAAGATTCGTTGAGTTTTTTTTTTGACAGTTCGGCATGCCGATCCTAAAGATTGGCCTACTGATGGGGCAAGTTCAGTCTACCTATACACGAAATAAAAATCACATGTTTTTACGCTGATTTCATCCGATATTGATCCAAATTTGGTTCTGATTTGAATTTTTGAGACCTTATCTAATAAAGACTGACCCTAGATCCAACCTCTATAAATAGGGAGTGAGTCTCATAAGTTAATTAGATCAATTGAGAGATTAAGAGTTATACTTTACTGTTGAGAATCTGAAAACTCCCTAAGAGCTCTTGTTCACAAATCACTAACACTAGTTTTGGGTTCTCTCAATTGGCTGGAAGGAGAGTCACCTGATGGAAGAGCTGTACGTGTGAGCCCACGCTCACTCTAATCGTGGATAGAGAATAGCAAAGAAGGCCAGTTGGTTAAGGTCCTTCTGAAACGTTACTTCTCTTCACTGATTGTAGAAGCTTTTTGGCACACAAAAGTTAGTAGGATCTGATTAATTTATGCTTATAGCATGTCAAACTTGTGTTTTGGAAAATATTTTGATATTAAAATTTTAAAATTTTGCTACGTAATATTATTCCAATAGTATGCTTTTTCTGCAATGAGCCTGGTCATTGGAAAAGAAACTGCAAGTTCTATTTGGATGATCTAAAGAAGAAAAAGAGTAGTGTGACTTCTCCTTCAAGTTTTTATGTTATAGAAGTCAATTGTCTACTTCTAATTCCTAGGTATTAGATACTGGATCTGGATCTCACATTTGTACCAAGGTATAGGGTCTTAAGAGGAGTAGAACCTTGGCTAAAGGCGAAGTGGACCTACGAGTTAGAAATGGAGCAAGAGTTACTGCTTTAGCTATGGGAACATATGAGTTGACTTTGCCTAGTGGACTTGTTTTAAATTTAAAAAATTGTTATTATGCACCTACTATGAGTAGGAATATTATTTCTGTTTCTTGTTTGGACAAGAAAAATTTTAAGTTTATTATTAGGAATAATAAATGCTCTATTTACCATGATAACATTTTCTATGGATATGCTCCATGAACGAATGGTCTTTATGTTCTAAACATTGAAAACACAAATGAAAAGTCCATCTATAATGTTAATACAACGAAGTTTAAATCTAAAGATTTAAATCCTACCTATCTTTGGCATTGTCATTTGGGCCATATAAATGAGAAACGCATTTCAAAACTCCATCAACATTTTTGAATTCATTTGATTTTGAATCATTTGAAAGTATGTGAGTCTTGTTTATTAGGCAAAATGACTAAGACACCTTTTACTGGACATAGTGAGAGGGCTAATGACTTATTCGGCCTTATACATTCTGATGTATATGGACCATTAAGTTCTACTGCTAGAGGAGGTTTTCAATACTTCATTACTTTCACAAATGATTTCAGTAGATAAACAAAAGTCTGAATCTTTTGAAAAGTTTAAAAATTTAAAAAATGAAATACAAAATCAACTTGGTAAAAGTATTAAAGCACTTCGATTAGATCGAGGTGGTGAATACTTAAACAAAGAATTCATTGATCATCTTAGAGATTGTGGGATAGTCTCACAATTAACTCCACCAGGAACACCACAATGGAATGGTGTGTCTGAATAGAAAAATTGAACTTTATTGGATATGTTCGATCTATGATGAGTCAGTCAAATCTTCCAATATCCTTTTGGGGATATGCTCTAGAAACGGCTGCGTTCATACTGAATAGAGTTCCATCAAAAGCAGTTCAAATGACACCATATGAGATGTGGACCGGGAAGTTGGGTAGTTTGTCTTTTCTTAAGATTTGGGGATGTGAGGCTTATGTGAAGCATCAAATTTTAGAAAAATTGGCACCCAAATCAGACAAATGCCTTTTTGTGGGATATCCTAAAGAAACTAAAGGATATTACTTCTACAATGCTTCTAAGAACAAAGTGTTTGTTGCTCGAAATAGTGTCTTTTTAGAAAGAGAATTCATTTCTAAGGAACCAGTAGTAAAGTTCAACTTGAAGAAATTCAAGAACCACAAAATGGCATTGAAGCACCTGTGGAATCTCAACTTGATAAACATGTAGTTGTTGAGCCTACACAAGTAGCACAAGGCCCGAGGAGGTCTGGTAGGACATGTTAGAGCCCTAAGAGATATGGATTTCTCTTAACTGATAATAATGATGTGATGATTGTGGATCAAAATGATCCCACATCCTACCAAGAGGCCATGAATAGCCCTGACTGTCATAAATGGCTAAAGGCCATGAAGTCAGAGATGCAATACATGTATGACAATCAAGTATGGACTTTGATTGATCTGCATGATGGTTTAAAGACTATTGGGTGTAAATAGGTTTTCAAAAAAAAACATACATGGATGGCAATATGCATACCTTTAAGGCAAGACTGATTGCAAAAGGTTTTAAG
This sequence comes from Artocarpus hirsutus, assembly GCA_946598075.1. Lineage (NCBI taxonomy): Eukaryota > Viridiplantae > Streptophyta > Magnoliopsida > Rosales > Moraceae > Artocarpus > Artocarpus hirsutus. The sequence goes on along the minus strand of CAMOHE010053413.1, from coordinate 22,815 downwards.
CAAACACATGGTATAGACTATGATGAAACTTTTTCACCAATTGCTATGCTTAAATCCATTCGGATTCTCTTTGCCATAGCTGCATACTATGATTATGAGATTTAGCAAATGGATGTCAAAACAATGTTTATTAATGGAAACCTACTTGAGGATGTGTATATGACACAACCCAAGGGTTTTGTTAGTCTTGAGAATTCTAGAAGGGTTTGCAAGCTTCAAAGATCCATTTATGGATTGAAGCAAGCATCTCGGAGTTGGAATCTTCATTTTGATGAAGGAATCAAAGAGTTTGGTTTCTTTAATAATGAAGATGAGCCATGTGTTTACAAGAAGGTTAGTGGGAGCGCAATAGTCTTTCTAGTGCTATATATTGATGACATATTACTCATTATTATGGTTAAGGAATTGTTTCTCAATGAAAGACTTAGGTGAAGCTGCCTATATTCTAGGCATCAAGATCTATAGGGATAAATCTCAAGGCTTATTGGCCTAAGTCAGAGTACATTCATTGACAAGGTATTGAATAGGTTTAGTATGTAAGATTCCAAGAGAGGATTCTTGCCAATGTCACATGGAATTATTCTCATCAAGACTTAGTGTCCAATGATACAGGATGAGCGAGACCGCATGAATAAGTTTCCATATGCTTCTACCATTGGATCTACCATGTATGCAATGTTATGTACTCGACCTGATGTCTCATATGCCTTAAGCATAACCAGCAGATATCAATCAGATCCAAGTGAAAGTCACAAGACAGCAGTCAAGAATATCCTTAAATATTTAAGAAGAACTAAGGATGCATTCTTACTGTATGGAGGAAAGGAAGATGAGCTTGTTGTAAGTGGTTACACAGATGCCAGCTTCCAATCCGACAAGGATGACTTTCAATCGTAGTCAGGTTATGTGTTCTGTTTGAATAGAGTGCAGCGAGCTAGAGAAGTTCAAAGAAAGACACCATTGCTAAATCTACAATAGAAGCTGAGTATATAGCCACCTCAGAAGCAGCTAAGGAAGCAGTTTAGATCAAAAAGTTTATTACTGGTTTGGGTGTTGTTCCTATTATATCAGATCCAGTAGACTTGTAGTGTAATAATAACGAGGCCATAGCATAGGCTAAGGAACCTAGATCACATCAGTGATCCAAACACATACTCATGCGTTATCATCTCATTCGAGAAATCATTGACAGAGGAGACGTGAAGATATGCAGAGTACCTATAAATGAGAATGTTGCTGATTTACTCACTAAGCCTCTTCCATAGCCTAAGCATGAGAGTCATACTAGGTCAAATGGGTATTAGATACAATATTGATTGGGCCTAGTGCAAATGGGAGATTGTTAGTGATGTGCCCTAGGCCAATTGTGTAATGACCATATATTAACTTCATTACATTTGCATTTTATTAATAAAGAGGCATTTTCATTATTTTTTTTATATGAATAGTTAATTCTACCTAAGGTCATCAAGTATGTGACTTGATAGTAAAACTCTTATGTGAAAAATTGAATTCTATTCTAAATTATCCCTAGTCAGTCATTATTATTGGGATAAAAATGAATAAAGACTAGTATGAAGTTTGACTGATGATTATGTTTTACTAATCATATGTATGTGATACTAAGTCAACTCATAGATACACATTTAAGAAATGATGTATTGGATCAACCCGTTATGAGAATACTGCATGGATAATTTTCACAAGTGATTCTCATCACAATAGTATTATCCTAGTCCTCTGACCTGAAATCAACAATGTTTCCTACATGACAAGTTCTATATTTTGACACATTTTAATATTATCTTTAACAAGATGATGGAATGGATTGTTGTTGGATATAAAGTGAATCATATAAGGAATGTGAGTGATTAAGAAGGAATTTGTCCCTCATTTATTATGAGAAAGATATCTATGGGCCCTTCGATAAGTTAGACTAAAGTAAAATGTATAGCCATTCTAGAATGAATTGATAAGGGTTATCAATATCAGTCTACTCAAGATCGAGAAATAATATGATTGAATAGTAGAAGGATGACATAAACCATGCCTTATGTTCAATCAAGGTCTCTAGTGACAAAAGGACTTTAATACTTATTGTAGATTAGATTATGTCAGATTATTGACATTCGCATAACTTGGGTAATCATAATGTCTTGCTAGAGGATGCTTATGATTTGTGGATCAGAAATAGAATTTCGAGCCCACTACCAACGTTATGTGAACCTACAGGGTCGCACACTTAGAACAAACCAAAAATGAATTTTGGATTTACTGTGTCTAAGTACAATTAACCTGATAATGTCTAGATTCGATGTACTAGATATGTCTAGATTCATTGAATCTGACATTATCTAGATTCTCTGAATCATATTTGAATTATGGATATTATCTAGATTCTCTGAATCATATTCGAATTACAGTTTACCCTAGTTTAAATCTGACTCTATCTTGAAGTCAATAGATATATATATATGGTTTTTGGGTTTCTAGCTGATTAAGAAAAAGAAGGCGTTCTCTTATTCTAAAAGGCGAGAACATTAAAAACCCTCAAATTAGAGAGAGAGTTATTTACCGTAAGGAGAGGGTGCTAGCACACCAATTCATTTTTAAGAGAGTTCGTTCGAGTAGATACCTGCAAAGGACGTTGCTCTAAATAACAATGTCTGAATCTGATCTTGAATACAAAAAGCTCAAGTTAGGGTGTCACCGAAGTGAACCAGCTCTCTTCCTTCCAGAAATCTTGCCCTTTTTTGTAATCCTGGTAAGATTCTATGACTTTCATATTAATCTAATCGAATTGCATGGATCCTACGAGAGTTTTCTGGGAATTAATTTTAATTTTTTGTTGCTTATTTGAATCACAAAATCCAACAAAACCCAACAATTACCTCACCCATGGAGCGAGTGTATGTGAGCTATATATGTAAATCTTGTCAAATGATGATTAGGGGTGAGATTTGGGAAGGTAATTTGATTATAATCCCCATAAGTAGTTATGATGTGAGCTTAAGAATGGACCGGTTGTCCAGCATAATGAAACTATACATTGTCACATTAGAGACGTAACTCTAGTGGCTAATAGTGGGTGATGATTGTTTACTTGGGGTGGTAAAGATCGAGTAATGAGTAAGGACGTGTCTAGGTGAATGAAGAAATTTAACATGCTTTATATGCTTCACTAGGATTTAGGAAAAGAGTTTAATGTCATAGGAAGAAATGCCGCGATACTGGTGGCTAATGAGTTTGATGATGTCTACCTCGAGGAGCTATTTGGATTAGCATCGCATCAAGAGATTGAGTTGGTATCGAGTTATTCCCATGGATCGCTTCGATTTTCATAGCACCATATCGATTGGCACCTACAGAAATGAAGGAATTAAAGAAACAACTTTAGGAACTCGCAAATAACAAATATATTCAAGATAACATGGCATGCACCAGTTTTATTCACCGAGAGACATGATGGTGCGCTCAGGTTGTGCGTTGATTATCGATAGTTGAATCGAGTCACCGTAAATGATAAGTATCCACTGCTTAGGATAGATGGGTTGTCTAGCTAGTTAGGAAGTTCTCGACATTTCTCGGGGAAAGATTTACGATCCAAAAAGTACCAGCTGCATGCCAAAGAGGATAAGTCTTTGGGGCATATCATCATCGACTAGGGTATCTCAATGAATTCATCTAAGGTAGAGACTATGGTAAGGTGAGAATGAATGAAGGATGTGGCTGAAGTTTGCAGCTTTTGAGGACTTGTTGGGTATTATAGGAAGTTTGTAAAGGATTTCTTAAAGATAGTGGTGGCTCTATTGACATAGATGATCAAGAAAAGTGTTAGGTTTAAATGGGATGAGGAATACGGATGCGCATTCCAAGAGTTAAGGAACCAGTTGACTTCTGCTTCTAAATTGACTATAACGAGTTATGACAGGCTTCATAAAGTCTACACTGATGCAGCAAGACAAGGGCTCGGATGTGTGTTGACATGACATGGACGAGTTATGACTTATGGATTGCGACGGTCAAGGCCTCACAAGCAAGATTGCCCTACACCCGATTCAGAGCTCACCATAGTGATACACACTTTGGGGATCTGGAGATGCTTCTTGTTGGAGCGATATTTTGGGTATTTTCGGATCACAAGAGCTTGAGGTATTTAGTCACTCAGAGGGATTCAAATTTGAGGCAACAAAGATAAATGGAATATGTGAAGGACTATGATTTCTCGCTACAGTATTATCTGAGTAGGGCCAACATGGTTATAGACGAGCTCAGTAGAAAGTCTTCGAAGATTCTTGCACCAGTGGATTGGAAGAGAGATGCTACCATGAGCAAATATGGGCTGCAGTATCATGAAGACTTTGATCGGGTATCGGCATATCATATGGGATCAACTCCAGCATTTGTCCAGATGGTAAAGAAGAATCAATGGCGGGACTGGCACGTATAAGGAATACTGATGCGAATGCAAAACAAGGAGTAGTTTGAAGAATGGAGGATTCATGCAAACGGCTCATTGCATTTGAAGGAGCATCTGGCAGTGCCTGCGATCGAGGGAATGGCAAAGGCTTTTATGGACGTAGCTTGCAAGTCTTAGTTTGCTATTCATCTAGGGAGCACAAAAATGTATCGTGATTTGCAGAAGCAATACTAGTGGAAAGGTATGAAGAAAGATGTTCAAGAGTATGTGATCAAGTACATGGCCTATCTCCATGTAGCAACCGAGCATCAGGAGCCCATTGGTCAACTTCAGCCGCTTCCTATTCTAGGGTGGAGATAGGAACTTGTCTCGATGGATTTCTTCATCGGGTTGCTGAGGACGTAGCAAAAGCACTATGCAATTTGGGTCATAGTTGGCAGGTTAACGAAATTAGTGCATTTCATTTCTTACCTTTGGGTCGTCGTGTTCGAGACGAGTTCTTGGAGGAGTTTTTAGGAAGCTTTAGCCATAGACTTGGATTTCAACATGGCTTTTCATCCACAGACTGATAGGTAGTTTGCCCAAGTTATTCAGATTCTTGGGGACACATTACATACGCGTGTATTGGATTTTGGCAGGAGTTGAAAGAGATATTTGCATCTGCTGGAGTTGCGTATAATAACAGTTATCAAGTAAGCATCAAGATGGCACCGTTTGAAGTACCATATGGATGGCCGTGTCAATTGCCAGTAATTTAGGTAGGACCAAAAGACAAGATCATTATTGGACCTGAAGAAACCCCCAGGAGCAATAAAAAGGTTACCATGATTTGTGATCAGTTGAGAGCTACTCAGAGTAGGCGGAAAAGTTTTTGCAAATAGAGGACGCTAACCTCTAGGACTTGAGGTAGGGGATTCCATTTTCTTAAAAGGTTTCACCATGTAGGTGAGTTTCACGTTTTGGTGTGAGCGGAGAACCTACACCGAGGTACGTCGGATCATTTGAGGTTTCCCAATGTGTGGAGTGATCATGTATTGCCTTAATCTTCCTCCTGGACTCTTATATTCTTGTCGTATTTCGTGTGTGTCGATGCTTCAGAATGTCCACTGAACCAAGCAAAATCTTCTCGATTCATGGGGTGTAGATTTAGGAAGATGCAACCTACAAAACAATATTAGTTTAGATTATCGATCGAAAAGTGGTAGGTTTGTGATGCCATGACATTCTGTTAGTGAGAGTGGTGTGGCAACACCACAGGGCAAATTAGGCAACTTGAGAATTAGAGTCGACTGTGCAGGAATCGTACCCATATTTCTTTTGTTTTTAGGTTGGTTTTTGAATTTCGAGGACGAAATTTCTTTTAAAGGTGGAGACTTGTAACACCCAGGATTTTAATTGAGTAAGGTTAACATGTAAATGGTGCATTAGCATGCCTTAATATAATTTAAACTTAATTTAAACATTTTATGGTATATTTTAAATTTATCTCACTTTTAGTTATCTTAATTCATTATTTTGAATTTTTAAAACAAACAATTTGTCAAATGTCCAATATGTCCCTTTTGGAAAAACCATATGTTGGAACATGGTTTTCACTCTGCAAAATCACATTTTCTTCTATTTAATCTCTCTCTCCCTCTCTTCCTTCCCCACTCTTTTTCTCAGCTCTCTCTCTCTCTCACACACGTTACACTTTCCCTCTCCCTTCCATTTTTGATTTCAAAATTTTGAGTTCAAATTTCAAACCTCAACTAGATTGGGAACAAGGGAACACGATTGGGCTTTCAAAAACTCGATTTAAAGCTTGAATTTGGTTAGTTTACTAAATTTTTAAAATTTAAAACCTTTTCCAAAATTCTCTAAATTTCTTTGAATGTTGAAACTTGAGTTTCTAGAACTTAAGAAACCTTAAATCTAAGTTAGTAGAACCTAATTATCATGAATCTAGGCTTGATTTCACTAAAATTGGATTAAATTTTATTTTCCTATATTTCTCCATTTTTGGAATTTTTGAGAAATCCTTGTGTAAATCTTGTTTAAAAGTGTTTTAAAGTGTTTTTACATATTTTTCTACCATTATGAACATTCCATATGCCTGCAAACTGAGAAAATAGGTTAGAAATGGAATTTTGGATTTAGGGAGGCCAAGACTTGAAGTCTTAGGTCCCTAGATTTTTCCAGTTCGACAGGCCGATCATGAGCATCGGAAAGCTGAACTCATGAGTTTGGTATATCAGATTCATACCATCAGTAGGCCGAACTTGGGCCAGTTTGGTAGGCCGAACCTGGGCCAATTTGGTAGGCCAGTGCTGCACATCGGACAGGCCGAACTATACAGTTCAACAGGCCAAACAAAGGAGTTCAGCAGGCCAACCAGACTTTATAAAATTTTGTTGTTTTCATCTGTTTTCATCGTTTAAAACCTAGATGAAGACCTTGACCCTACGATATGATATTTTGATTATAAAAGGCATACTAAAACACCATAGAATTGCATAATAGCATAGAACACTCTAAGTTAGAAATTAATGGGGTTTAGTTTACTTTTAAGGTTGATCGTGGTTCCGTGGAGCTAACGTATAGCAAGTCGAGTCTGCGGTGCTAAGTCACAATACAGGATATCGAGGTAGTACTTCTCCCCCTTTCTTGGTAGCCAGGTTTTTAATAGTTTTGGCCTTAAAAATTCTTTCAAAATGTTTTCAATAAATGACAAAAAGTTTTAAATATTTTCAAAAGGGGCCTTTAGCCACAAAAGGATTTCTTGCCAAATGATTTCTTTCAAATTGATTTTTAAGGAATGATTAAAATGAATTTTTTATTTCTTATTTAAGAATGAATGTTCATAATGAACAAAATAATGAATGCAAATGAGAATACTTGGTAAGATAAGACCAAAATAATGACATAATATAAATACCATCCGGAATGAAACAATTGAGCATGATGCCATATACAAAGATTTGGTCATAGAGAGTGCGACCTTAGAGGTAGGTCCCAAAACTTAGCTTGGCCATTACGATGGTGATATTATGGCTTTGTCAAAGAACAAATAATAAAAGATAATTCCAGATGAATAGGAATTTTAAGGTAAGGATGAAATTAATATGTTTTACTCATGTTTTTGAAATTTTATAAATTATTTTCAAATATGAAAATTTATGTTTAGAATTGATGTTTTTCTAAACTTAGTCCTACTGAGCCTTCTGCTTACATTTCTTTATTTGTTTTAACACTCTTTTCCCCTAGATGGATTGCAGCTTAGGACCGACAGGAGGCAACAGAGCAAACAAATAAGTCGTAGGAATACTGTTTTAGGTTATTGCTTTGTTTAAATCAAGGCATGTATTATTTAAATGTTTTTCTTTTGTATTGGACTGTGGTTGTAATATTTTATTGTCGACGCCATGTGTGTATGGGTCTGGTAGGGCTCGGCTTATGTTTAATTGTCTTTAATATTTTACTTCCTAATTAATTGTTTCAAAGTGACGATAATTGTTTTAAAATGTTTTAAGCTACACATTTTTTAAAATAACCCAATCATTTAATTGGTGATTTTAATCAAAAATATGCTTTAATTAACTTAATTAATCAATCACGTCACTACCAATACTTCTGGGCGTGACAGGTCAAATGCTTCATACTTGAGATAAACCAACATCCAATCAAGTCAAATTTTTTTTATTGAATTCGCTATATAAAAATCGTCCATCAAAACCATTTCATGAACTAAAATAAAAAAATGAAAAAAAAAACTCCAAAATAAATTCTCTACTAGCTTCATAACTTGAGCTAAAGCTCCATTTCAGACCCATCTTCGCATGGTCCCTTGGTATAAACTCCAAGAAAGAGAGGAGCAACATAATCTCTAGAATGTCATCTCGAAGCCCAAACCTCTACAGAATTCATCTCAATTCTCCTTTCATGAAGTTCATCTTGAAGCCCAAATATCCATCCTCCATCGTTGCCCTCTCGCAAGACCCACATGAACTTCGACGGGCCCGTTGTTGGTGAGATGCTTGATGAACGACCAACAGAGTGGCGAAATCTATCGACGATGAAGGTGCAGGGATGATAGCAATGGATCTCTTTTTTTTTTTTTCCTGATGAAACCAAATAGGATTTTAGGGTTTTGGAAGCAAGTTTCTCCAATAGTAGAGAAGGAATGAGATTGCTGCCGTTAGATAAGGGTAGTCTGGCCAATTCCATTGTTGGGGGAGGAGGTGAAGCCCCATCATTGGAGCTGGTAGCCATGGGTTTCAACTTGTTTTTTTCATGATGATACAAGGTTTGTGGTTTTTTTAGAATGAAGGGCTAAGATAAAATGTTATACAATCAACGGTTGAGATGTGTTGGTGTGAAAATTAATATAAAGATGATGTGTGATCAGATATGGTAGGTTTTATTTTAGTTTATATTAACAACGCAATTGTCAGCCATTGATTTTTAATCAAAGGGTCCATATTACTATTCTCCACTGGTGAATAATTTTGCCATCTGCCAAAAATTTTCCCAATTTATAAATGCTTCCTACTGCCATAAAAGACCAATTTCTTCCAAAGTTAGACTTTTCAAGATGTTTTTAGATGGATCTTTCATATCTTGATGTTGGATTATACTTTCGTGGAATTTTATTTTCGTCTATCATCACACATGGCCTCTGTAGATAAGAAGAAAATAATTTTCTGCAAAAAACTCATAATTAGATCACATCAAAACTATTTCTTCATCACCTTTTCACTATTCCACTCAAAAACCAAACACAAAAACAATGAATTTGTACAAATCTAGGCAGATATGGCCAAAGGTAAGGGAGGTTTGGTCTTGGTATGTTTGGGAGAGAGTCACCTGAACAGAGGAGAGAGAGGGTGAATTTTGGACAGATCTAGCAACTGCAGAGAAGAGTAAATTTGGAAAATCTAGTCAATTTGGGAAACGAGCAACAAAGAGGCAAGAGGTAATGAGTTGGACACTATGGTGGCAGAGGAATGCTATTAGAGAGAGGAGATGGTGGCTTTTTCAATGGCGATGGTCAAGGCAGAGGAGGATTGTCTAAGCAAGTAAGGCTTGTCTGTCACGTCCCGAAGTATAGAAGGTGACGTGGCATGTTAATTAAGTTAATTAAGTAAAAATTTAATTAAAACACAAGTTAAAGAATTTGATTAATTAAGAAATAGTGATAATTTAAAAGCATTTTAAACAAACAGTTATGATAATTAAACAAGTAAGATAAAAACAAAACGAATAATATAATAAAGAAAGAGAGAATATGTGTTGGATCCCACTGACTTACAACTTGTGCACACACATAGTATCTACAAGAATTAAATTACAACTACAGTCCAAAATAAAAAGAGAAGTTAGAGTAATACATGCCTTGATTAATTTATCCAAAAACCTACTCGGGGTCTCTACTGCTCGCAAGTCCGGTCTACAGACCCTTTGTCAATCCTAAGCTATACTCCACCTAGGGGAAAAGGTTTTAAAAATAGATAAAATGTAAGCAAAAGGCTTAGTAGAACTATGTTTTAAAATCAAATAAATAATTTAAATACAAAGTTACCTTTCAAAGAAATAATTCGAAAACAAAGTCAAAAAAATAAATTCTTTCAAATAAGTCTCATTAAAACAGTTCGTCCAGAAAGTACCTTTTATCTTTCTTGCGCAAACCATTATATAACACCACCATAGTAGCCTAGTTGGGTTTCGAGACCTGCCCCCAAGGTCGCACGCTACACGACCTGATCTCTGATATGGCATCATGCCCATATATGTATTTCTATTATTATTTAAAACCCATTTACCAGGTATTTTCATTTACATTTATTATGAGATTTGTTCTGAAAATCACCTCGATCTACCGTTTATGAAAACAATCAATAGAAATCCTTTTTCAATCAATCATTGAAAACATTTTGATAAAAATTCCTTTTGAGGCCAAAATCATTTTAAAAACTTGGCTGCCAAAGGAAAGGGTAGAAGTCCTACCTCAATACTCATGCCGGTGTCCCACACCATAGTCTCGGTCCACTATATGTTACCTCCACAGAACCACGAACAACCTTGAATAGGAACTAGGCTTATCAATATCTATCTTATGATATCCTACGTTACTAAATTATCTCATGGTGTCCTAGTGTGCCATTTATATTTATAACATCATATTATAAAGTTGAAATCTCAATCAGGGTTCAAAAAGGTGAAAACATGTAAAAAGGACAAAGTTTCACTATGCCCAGTCGGCCTGCCGGTCTCCTTAGTTCGGCCAGTTCGGCCTATCGACAAATCAGGTCCGGCCTGCTAGAATTTTCCAAGTTCGGCCTACCGATCGTATGAATCTGGCCTGTTGAACTCATGAATCCGACCTGCTAAACTTCAAGTTTGGCCTACCAAACTGAAAAATTTTGAAATTTTATAGAACCCGAGCCTCGGTTTCCCGCACTCCAATCCTAGATTTCAACCTGTTTTCTCAATTCTCAGGCATAGAAAACACTCATAGATGATAGAAAAACATAATAGATTACTTTTTAACACGTTTAAACAAGATTTACACAGATTTTGAAAAATTCTAAAAATGGAGAAAAATAGAGAAAAATAGAAAATCTTGATTCAAATCCATTTTTCTTCAAACTAAGCTTAGATTTTAGGTATTTTTAAGTTTCTCTAACTTGATTAAAGGTTTTCTAAGCTCAAATAAGCTTAGATTTCAAAACGCTAAGGAAATTAAAAAATTTAGAAAAAGTTTAGAGTTTGAAAACTAACCTTGATTTAAGCTTTAAATCGAAGTTGTGATTGCTAAATCACATTCCCAAGCTTCCAATTGACTGAGGATTGAAGTTTAAACTCAAAAATTTTTGAATCAAAAAAGAGAGAAAAGAGAAAGAGCGAGGCACAGAGAGAGAGTGAGAAAGAACGAGAATGAGAGGGAGAGAATGAGGGGAAGAAATAAATAAGGAGAGGGAGAGTAAAACTGACGAGGAAAAACCGTATGCCATCCATAGTTTTTGCAAAAACGACGTGATTGGCATTTGACAAATTGTTTTGTTCCAAAATTCAAAATAACAAATAAAAATAATTAAGAGTAATTAAAAATCGCTAAAATAATAAAAAATAACATTAATTTAAAAATTTCACAAAACAACCAAATTAAGCTTAAAACATTTATTATGACACACTAATTCACCATTTTACACACTAACATCACTTAATTAATTTTGAGGCGTTACATTGTTGAAACATCAACGACTCTTACATCGTAGCATATAGGATGACCGTGAGATCATCTTGTCAGCGACGTCAAGATTAGCGCCAATTGTTGAGCGACGACTTGAAGTCTCACGGAGGCAAAAACGTCAATGAAAGTATGGGGAAATTTTTTTAGGAAGAAATACAGGAGGATTAATTATGGATGAAAAAAATAATAATAAACCATCAAAATGGCCCTTCCTTGATCCAAGGTGGAAACGACAATCTCAACAAAGTGGGAGAAAAGTCATTTTATTAGAATGATTTTTTTTTTTAATTTTAAAACCAATTTAACAAAAGATTTGCATTCTTTCCTTTCAATTCCATTCACCAAATCAAATGCAACCCTAATTTCAGCGATGACTTGGTTAAGGGAATCTATGGGGGAAGGTTCATGATCCGGGTTCTAGCCAAATACAGCACAAAGCGAAGGACTTCAGTCAAACAGCATATCAAGTCCATTGGCGAGATCAAGCAAATAGAGCACGGAGCGAAGGAGTTCAATTGAACAACATAACAAGTCCATTGGCAAGAACAAGCTTGAAAAGAATAGACAAACGTAGGCCTAATAACGAACGCGGACCCCTACTTGTAGATATGAGATGAGTGAATACCTGCAATTGCAACTATAGGACTCATCATAGTTTTGACATCCTTTGCATTTAATGGATCAAGAGGACAGTTCACGAAAAATGTAACACCCCAAAGTTAATTAAGTATAATTAGAGTATTAAATGGTGGATTAGTGTGCCATAATGGTGATTTTAAACTTAACTAGATCATTTTGTGAAATTTTTAAATTAATGTCAATTTGATTCTTTTAATGATTTTTAATTATTTTTAAGTGCTATTTTAAATTTTAAAACAAAACAATTCATCAAATGACCAACACGTCCCTTTTGAAAAACCACGTGCTGTACACACGGCATTCTTTCACTGGTTTTGTCTTCCTTTCCTCTATTTATTTAACTCTTCCTCTCTTTCCTCTCATCTCTCACTCGTTCACTCTCTCTCCTCTCTCACTCTCTCTCATTCTCTCTCTGAAATTTTGAACCAAATTTCAGTTTCAAGCTTCAGGTTAGAAGATTGAAGGCTTGGGAATGAGATTCAACAACAAAAACATCGTTTTCAAGCTTCGATTCGAGGTTAGTTTTTAAAAATTCAAAAGTTTTTCTATTTTTCAAATTTTCTTGCATTTTGAAATCTAAGAGTTTCTAAGCCTAGAAAAGCTTCAATCTAAGTTAGATGGACTTAGATTAGCTAGAATACAAACTTTATTTCATCAAAAACAGATTGAAATCAAGATTTTTTATTTTTCCTCTATTTTCTCTATTTTTGAATTTTTGTGAAAATCTTTTTTAAAACTTGTTTTAATCCATTAAAAAGTGTTCTACTATGATTTTCTATTGTTTATGATGATTACCCATGCCTGAGAATTGAGAAAACAAGTTAGATTTGAAGATTTGGATTCAGAATGCCGAGAACCCGAGCGTGAAAATTTTTGAAATTTCCCAGATCGACAGGCCGGATTCAAGAGATCGACAGGCCAGATTCATCCGACCGGTAGGCCAAACCTAGAGATGTTTGATCGACTAAACCTGCTCTTCTGGCAGGCCAAACCAGGACGATCGGCAGGCCAACTGGGCATGGTGTAATTTTGTGATTTTTCACCCGTTTTCACTGTTTTGAACCCTGATTGAAATTTCAACTTTATAAAATGATTTTATAAACCTAAAAGGCACACTAGGACACCATGAGATGATTTAGTACCATAGGATACCTCAGGTTAGATACTAATGGGCTAAGTTACTATGCATTTAGGATTCGTCCGTGGATCCGCAGAGCTAACGTATAGCGGACAGGGATTACGGTGTAGGACACCGACATGGACATCGAGATAGGACTTCTACCCCTTCTTTGATAGCCAGTTTTAAATATTTTGATCTCAAAGGGATTTTTACGAAAATGTTTTCAAATGATTTGTTGACAAAGGATTTTTATTAACTGTTTTCTGAAACAATAGATTGAGGTGGATTTCATAATAAACCTCATAATGAATATAAATGATTATATCTGGTAAAGAAGAGATTTTATTAATCAAAAAGATATATATATATATATATATATTTGAGGGCATGATGCCATATCAGAGATCAAGTCGTGTAGTGAACGACCTTGAGGGCAGGTCTCGAAACCCAGCTAGGCCACTACGGTGGTGAATTACATATGGTTTGCCCAGGGAAAGAAAATGGTATTCTTTCTGGTCGACCTATATGAATTGTTTTGGTAAGATTATACTTTTATTAAATTCTCATTTAATTATTTATTTGTTTAATTGTTCTAGCTAGCTTTCTATATATTTATCTGATTTACAAAATTTCTTTTAAAGTTGAATAATTTCCAAATATAGTCCTACTGAGCCTTTCGCTCACGTTTTTATCTGTTTTAAAATCTTAATCCTAGGTGGACATCAGCTTAGGATCGGAAAAGAGTCTACCGACCGGACTTACAATCAGCAGAAGATTTGGGTAGGTTGTACTGTAGCAAGTAAGGCATGTAAACTTTTATCTTTCTTTTTACTTGGACTGTAGTTGTATTGTAACATTGTTAGTACCACATGTGTGTGCACAATATGTTGGCCAATGGGACCCATACTCGTTCCACCCCATATTTAAAGATTTTGTTGTTCTCTTTATTTGTTTAATTACTTTGATGGTTTATTCTTTTTCCCTAATTTATTTTATTCTAATCAAACAATTTTTAAAATTTCCTCATTTTTATTTATAAATTTAATTCTAAAACCTCAATTTTTAACTAAATCTTTATTTAATTAACTTAATTAAACCACCGTCACCTCCTGTACTCCGGGGCGTGACAGATTGGTATCAGAGCTCAAGGTTATGAACTTTGGGAATTGTGCACACATAGGTACGACAATGAAATACCACTGACAATCCAAATTTTGTTTTCAGAAGTGAGAGAATGGCACCTAGACATCGCTCGACCGTGGATGCCGAGTTCGAAAATGATGAGGGCATGATGAGGGCTATGTTTGCTGCATTTTGACAGATGGCAGCAAGGGCAAGACCTAATGATTCTGAGGCTAGTCGTCGGCATACGTACTTTAAGGAATTTCGACATGCATCAGTACTGACCTTTGATGGAACCAGAGACCTGCAGGTGGCAGAATATTGGTTAGACTCGATCGTGAAGCACTTGGATACGCTTGGTGTGCCAGCAGAGTATCGCGTGGAATTCGCAGCATATAAGTTTGAAGGTGGTACTAATACCTGGTGGAAGCAAGCAAAGCATTTGGAAAACAATGGCGATATTGATTGGGACAGATTCGAGGAGCTATTCTATGATAGATATTTTTCGTAGGGATACAGGGACCAAAAGGCGACAGAATTCTATAGGTTGCAGCAGAGCGATATGTCAGTTCAGAAATATGAGGCGAAGTCTAATGAATTGGCTAGGTTTGCTCCCTCAACAGTGGCATCGGAGCGTGAAAGGTGTATCAAATTTCAGGAAGGACTTAAGGCTCTTATTCGACGACAGATAGTTGCCTTACGACTCAGGAACTTTGGAGAGCTTGTGTCATCAGCAATATCAGTGTAGAATGACTATGCACAGTATTGTGAGAATCGAGCTAAGGCATCAGGAGGACCATAGAGGAGCGGCAGGAGGAGCGTCAGCAGTCGACCGACACCTGGAAAGAGCAAACTGGGTGGCGTGAACAGCGGCAACAGCAGTTCATCCAGCAGCGGGCGCAGCAACCCCTACAGTTTCCACTGTCATTATTGCCAGCAGCCAGGACACATCAAGAGGAATTGCCCGATCAGGAGTGCTCGCTTAGGACTTTAGACCAGAGAAGGAGCTAGTCGTCAGCCTCAGCTTCAGACTCTACCTCAACCGCAGCAGTATCTTCAGCTTCCATTTCATCAGTTCTCTCCTCAGCAACTGTCATATCCAGCGCAAGGACATCAACAGTAGAGTTTTCAGCGTAACATTCCTCAGTATCGAGCGCCGAGTACAGCTAGTGTGCAGTTGCCATCATCGTAGCAATATCAGCCAGTTAATCTAGAAACTAGTAATGTGGGTAGAGGTAAAGGAAAAGCTTAAGTGTAGATTCATACGATGACATCAGGGAGTTCAGATGCCCAGACTAATCACGTAGTTGTTGATGGTACGATTATGGTTTCTCAGTCCTTAGCACATGTGTTATTTGATACTGGTGCCACTCATTCTCTCATTTTGAGTTCATTTGTACATGCCTTGGGATTAGAGATAGAAGAGTTTGATGAACCCTTAGTTATAGCTTCACCCTTGGGGTGGGTGTGTGTGAATAATATTTGTAAAACTTGTAAAATAAAGGTCGGGGATGAGGTTTTGAAAAGTGATTTGATTGTAATCCCCATGAGAACCTATGATGTAATCTTAGGGATGGATTGGTTGTCCAGATACAGTGCAGTAGTGGACTGCCAACTTAGGAAAGTGACCCTAGTGTCAAATAAAGGGACGGTGATCACTTACCAGGGTGGTGGTGATCGACTAATGAGTGAGCGTCGTGTTAGGACATGTCTCGGAGGGCGGAAGAATGCAGCTTGTTATGCTATCTTCATGGATTTGAAAAAAGAGCCCAGTGTTTCGAGAAGACATGCAGTAATTCCACTAGTAGATGAATTTGAGGATGTCTTCCCCGACGAGCTACCAAGATTACCACCGCATCGGGAGATCGAGTTTGGTATCAAATTATTTTTGAGAACAGCACTGATTTCTATAGCACCTTACCGGATGGCACCGGTAGAGATGAAGGAACTCAGGAAGCAACTTCAGGAGCTTGCTGATAAGGGATATATTCAAAACAATACCTCACCATAGGGAGCACCGATCTTGTTCGCCAAGAAGTAGGATGGGACACTCAGGTTGTGTATAGATTATCGACAGTTGAATCGAGTCACAGTGAAGAATAAGTATCCATTGCTCAGGATCTATGAGTTGTTTGATCAGTTGGGAGGTTCATGGTACTTCTCAAAGATAGATTTGAGGTCAGGATATCATCAGCTCAGGATTAAGGAAGAGGACATTCCTAAGATAGCTTTTAGGACTCAATATGGACATTTTGAGTTTCTAGTAATGTCGTTTGGATTGACGAACGCTCCGGCAGCTTTCATGGATTTGATGAACAAGATATTCAGGCCTTACTTGGATCAGTTCGTGATTGTGTTTATCGACGACATCTTGATTTATTCTAAGACTTGGGAAGAGCATGAGCAGCATCTCAGGATCGTGCTTCAGACTCTGCGAGAACATCAGTTGTACGCCAAGAAGGAAAAGTGCGAGTTTTGGTTGACAGAGGTCAAATTTCTAGGTCATGTCATTTCAGAGCAGGGTATTTCAGCGGGTCCATCAAAGATAGAAGCCATTATGGATTGAAAACGACCGAGGAATGTGGCAGAGATCCGTAGCTTTTGGGACTTACAGGATATTATAGGAAATTCATGAAGGACTTCTCGAAGATAGCAGCACCGTTAACGAGATTGATTAGGAAAAATGTTAGATTCGAGTGGAATGAAGAATGCGAGTTCACTTTTCAAGAATTGAAGAATCGGTTGACCTCAGCTCCAGTGTTGATCATTCCCAACAGTGACGAGCTGTACGAGGTTTATACGGATGCTTCAGGACGTGGACTTGGATGCGTGTTGATGCAATATGGACGCGTGGTAGCGTATGGATCGAGACAGTTATGACCTCACGAGCAGAATTATCCCACTCACGATTTGGAGCTCGCAGCGGTGATTCATGCGTTGAAGATTTGGAGATGTTATCTGTTCGGAGCAACATTTCAAGTTTTCTCTGACCACAAGAGCTTAAGGTATCTGTTCACTCAAAGGGATTTGAATTTGAGGTAGCGGAGATGGATAGAATACATGGAGGATTATGATTTTGCATTGCAGTATCATCCCGGGAAAGCTAATGTTGTCGCGGATTCGCTCAGCCGAAAATCTTCAGGAATGTTAGCGTGTTTGGCTCTCGATGATTAGAAAAGAGATGCGATGGTAAGTGAGTTCGGTCTATAGTGTTGCGAGGACTACGATCATATTTTGGTGTATCATATGGAGGCGACCCCAGCGCTTGTTCAGATGGTGAAGCAGAATCAGTTGGCAAGACCAACATCTTCAGGGAATCTGGACGTGAATTCAGAACGAAGAGCAGTTCGAAGAATGGAGGATACATGTAGATGGATCGTTGTACTTCAGGAAGCGTTTGGCGGTTCCAGTTATTGCAGATGTGAAGAAAGCCGTAATGGACGAAGCTCATAGGTCTCAGTTTGCTATTCATCCAGGGAGTACGAAGATGTATCATGACTTGAAGAGACACTATTGGTGGAGAGGCATAAAGAAGGACGTTCGAGAATACGTGGCCAAGTGTGCAACTTGTCTTCAGGTGAAAGCCAAGCATCAGAAGCCGGCAGGTCAGCTTCAGCCACTTCCTATTCCAAGGTGGAAATAGGAGCACGTGACGATGGATTTTCTTACCGAATTGCCGAGGACGGAGCAGCGGCACGATGCGATTTGGGTCGTGATCGACAGGTTAACAAAGTCTGCTCATTTCATTCCGTTCAGATCGACGTGTTCGAGGGGGATTCTTGGAGAGTTGTATATGCAGAACATAGTACCATTGCATGGAGTTCCTTTGTCCATCACCTTTGATAGGGATACAAGATTTAATGCCAGGTATTGGAGGAGTTTTCAGGAGGCCATGGGTACAGATTTAAAGTTCAGCACGGCATTTCATCCTTAGACCGACGGACAATCAGAGCGGGTTATTCAGATTCTCGAAGACATGCTACAAGCTTGTGCGTTAGATTTTGACAGGAACTGGAAGAAATACTTGCATCTGGTGGAGTTCGCATACAACAATAACTATCAATCAAGTATTGGTATGGCACCGTTTGAGGCATTGTATGGGCGACCGTGTCGATCGCCAGTGTGTTGGGCCGAGCTAGAAGATAGGGTTATTCTTGGGCCAGATGAGGTTCGTGATAGTAACGAGAAGATCGTCGTGATTCGAGACCGATTGAAAGCAGCTCAGAGTCGACAGAAGAGCTATACGGATAGAAGACAACGACCTTTGGAATTTGAGGTTGGAGATTTCATACTCTTAAAGGTATCTCCTCGCAAAGGTATTTCACGATTCGGAGTAAAAGGAAAACTCGCGCCAAGGTATATTGGACCGTTCGAGATTACTCAACGTGTGGGTGTGGTTGCGTATCGACTCAACCTTCCTCCAAAACTTTTGCATGTTCACGATGTTTTTCACGTATTGATGCTTCGAAAGTGTCCACTTGAGCAGGATAAGATCGTTTCGTTTCAAGATGTGCAAATTCAGGAAGACACGATGTATAAAGAAGTGCCGATTCATATCATCGATTGTAAAGTGATTAGTTTGCGTCGTCGTGAAATCTTGTTAGTTAAGGTTGTGTGGCAACATCACGGGATTGATGAAGCCACTTGGGAATTAGAATCGGGTATGCGAGAGTTGTATCCGCATTTATTTTGTTTTTCAATCGATTTGTAAATTTCGAGGATGAAATTTCTTTTAGGGGTGGAGAGTTGTAACACCCCGAAGTTAATTAAGTATAATTAGAGTATTAAATGGTGGATTAGTGTGCCATAATGGTGATTTTAAACTTAACTAGATCATTT
>CAMOHE010053412.1:0-30237 GCA_946598075.1 Artocarpus hirsutus | reverse complement strand
ACTAGATCAAATACTCAGCATAGATAATGAATAAACATCAAATTGAATTAAATTAAATAAATATGAACATTCATAATCTGGCTACATCGTAGCCCTAGAATAAGGAAAATTAGTTCATAATGAAACAAAAATTCATCCTAAGTAATGTCCTAAACATGAGGAGTAGAAGAGAAGAACTGTATGGTTGGATGGGAAGATAGAGTCCGTCTCCGGTTGCACCGATCTTCTTCTCCAAAAGTAGTGAGTTCTCTCCTCTTTTCTGTAGGTTCTTTCTGTCAAAAATTCGTCCTCAAACCCTCTATAATGTTCTATTTATACACTAGGGTTTAAAAGGGCAATTTTGGAACAAAATTACGTTGGAATTCGAGTTGGAATCGCACTGGCGCCTAGGCTCCATTTTTCTTGCGCCTAGGCTTCGTAATGGCGCCTAGGTGCCATGATTGTAGTGCCTAGGCGCTAATCAGTGTAATGGGGCAATTCTCGAACTGGCGCCTAGGCGCCAGGATTGCAGCGCCTAGGCGCCGTAGTTTTGGTTTGCCTCTCCTTAGAATGGCGCCTAGGAGCAAAGTTGTGGCGCCTAGGCGCTTTGCTCTCGGGTTTTTGCATGTAACTTTCATCTGTATGTGCGCCTAGGCGCCCATGAAGTAGTGCCTAGGCTCCACTTTGTCCCCATATCCAATTTTTCTTATTTTTCGTCTGTTTTGTTCTGTGCTTTGCTATCATGCATCCTTTTTCTTCAAAACCTACAAAAGAACATAGAACATTATCAAATCCTTCTAAATTTCTCAAAACTAACAAAAATATTAAGTGAGAATCATCTAATTAATTAGCTTAAAACCAACTTATCAAGGCCCCAGTGTCAGTCAAAGGCGACTAGAAGCTCTAGAACCAAGTGGGCGAATTTATGCCTACATGAAGAAGGAGAGAGATGTGGGAACCTCATCGGTAGTGACAGGTCAATTTTCTATTGCCAACATTAATGCATGTGTTTTGTTTGATTCTGGAGCAACACATTCATTTACATCACTTAAATTTGCAAAATGAATAGGAAGTAAAGGAGATAGGATAGAGCAAACCTATAGAGCAAACCTTTAGAACTACACTACCCTCTGGGGAGGTATTGAGTTCTGATTATTGGTTACGTCATGTATCGTTAATCATTTGTGGAAGGGAATTGTATATTGACTTGATAATAATCGATATACAAGATTACAATGTCATCCTAGGAATGGATTTCCAGAGGAAATACACGGCTAATATTAATTGTCGACACTACAAGGTTACATTTCGACCTTCTAGAAGTGAAAAGTTCGTGTATTCAGGGAAAACTCCCAAAGCTCCTAAGGCGATGATTTCAGTGTTGAAGGCAAGGAAAATGTTGGAAGGAGGATGCACTGGTTACTTGGTGAATTTGATAAGGAAATATCAAGAAGCTCAGTTAGGACCAGAGAATGTTCCCATAGTAAGGGAATTCATTGATGTGTTTCCCGATGAGTTGCTAGGCTTGCCACCGAAACGGGAGATTTCATTTGAGATTGAATTGACACCCAGCATGGCCTTGATTTCAAAGGCACCATATTGAATGGCTCTAAGGGAACTTAAGGAACTTTAGGCGCAACTAAAGGAATTATTGGACAAGGGGTTCATCCAACCAAGTCATTTCCCATGGGGGGCGCCTGTTCTGTTTGTTAAGAAGAAGGACGGAATGTTACGAATGTGTATTGATTACCGGGAACTGAACAAAGTCACGATTAAAAACAAGTATCCACTTCCAAGGATCGATGATTTGTTTGATCAACTAAAAGTAGCGTCCGTATTCTCAAAAATTGATCTGCACTCGGGATATCATCAACTTCAAGTTAAAGAAGAAGATATACCAAAGACGGCATTCCGAACACGTTATAGGCATTACGAATTCTGCGTTATGCCATTTGGATTGACCAATGCCCCGGCAGCCTTCATGGATCTCATGAACTGGATTTTTAAGGAATACCTCGATAAGTTCGTCATCGTTTTTATCGACGATATTCTCATATATTCAAGAACGCCAGAGGAACATAAGGAGCACTTAAGGATTGCATTGCAACTATTGAGAAGGCATCAATTGTACGCCAAGTTCTCAAAATGTGAGTTTTGGTTGGAAAAGGTTCATTTCTTAGGACACGTGGTGACACGAGAAGGAGTATCTATCGATCCTTCCAAAGTGGAAGCGGTGAATAAGGGGCCTACACCGAAAAGCGTAACCGAAATTAGAAGTTTCCTCGATTTAATAGGCTACTATTGATGTTTTGTAGAAGGATTTTCCTGACTTACAGCACCACTCACTACAGTTACACGAAAAGCAACAAAGTATGAATGAACTAAGAAGTGTGAAGAAAGTTTCAAAGAGTTAAAAAGGTGACTTACAAGTGCATCAGTGCTAACAATACCTGATCTAGACCTAGGATGTTTTGTGATCTACAGCGACGCATCGAAAACAGGACTGAGAGCCATATTGATGCAAAATAGAAAGGTGATTGCGTACGCATCTCGACAATTAAAGGGTCATGAAAGGAATTATCCGACACATAACTTAGAGTTAGCAGCGGTTGTATTTGCGTTGAAGATATGGCGTCACTACCTGTATGGAGCTAAGTGTGAAATTTATATGGACCATCTGAGTTTGAAGTATATCTTCACGCAGAAGGAGCTCAACATGAGACAACAAAGGTGGCTAGAGTTAGTTAAAGACTACGACTATGAAATTCTACATCACCTGGGAAAGGCTAATCGAGTAGCCGATGCCCTTAGTCATAGAATAATGTCCTCATTTGCGATGATGCAATTAATGCCAAAACCTCTTCAGAAGGACTTAATGGAAGCGGGAATAGAGCTAGTCACAGGAAGATTAGCTAATTTTTCCTTTTAACCCACTATCTTGGAGAACTTAAAGAAGTGACAAGAAGCAGATCCGTCGCTACTTAAAGCCAGGAATGAGGTTCTTGAGAACAAGGAAACATAATTTAGCATCTTAGAAGATGGCATTCTTTATTATACGGGTAGAATCTGCATTCCCAATGATGAAGGATTTAAGAAGTAGGTATTGGAAGAAGCTCATGAAGCACCATACGTGGCTCATCTAGGAGCTACTAAGATGTACCAAGATCTAAAGGAGCACTATTGGTGGCACGGAATGAAGAACAATGTCGCACAGTTTGTCGCCAAATGCCTTACTTGCCAAAAGGTGAAAGCTGAGCATCAACGATCAACAGGCGAATTACAAAAAATTGAAATTCCCGAATGAAAATGGGACTAGATAACTATGGATCTAGTAACCGGGCTACCCAGAACTACGGGTGGACACGACGCTATATGGGTAATCGTTGATAAATTGACGAAATCAGCTCACTTTTTACCCATTAAACTCAGCAGTTCTGTGGAAAGACTAGCTAAATTATATGTAGCCCAGATAGTTAGATACCACGGAGTCCCGAAATCTATCATTTTTGATCGAGATGGTCGGTTTACTTCTAAATTCTGGAGGAACGTTCACCAAGCAAGGGGAACGAAGCTGACCTTTTGTACAGCTTTTCACCCTCAAACGGATGGTCAATCTAAAAAGATCATTCAAACTCTAAAAGATATGTTGAGAGCCTATGTGCTAGATTTCAAAGGAGGATGGGGCAAAAAGCTTCTGTTGATCGAATTCGCTTACAATAACAGTTATTAAGCTTCCATAGGAATGGCTCCTCATGAAGCACTTTACGGAAGAAAATACAGATCGTTACTGCATTGGTATGAAACAGGAGAAAAGACGTTATCGACTACAGATTTCATGCAAAGGACGACGGAGGATGTGAAACTAATCCGTCAACGAATAGAAATTGCCTTTAGTCGTCAGAAGAGTTAAGCAGATCGATGACGAAGACCCCTAGAATTCCAAGTAGGGGATTTGGTCTTTTTAAAGGTGACACCAATGAAGGAAGTGATTAGGTTTGGAAAAAAAGAAAAGCTCGGCCCAAGATACATTAGACCATTTGAAATCTTAGAACAGGTAGACAATGTAGCTTATAAGTTGGCCTTACCCTTTGATCTAGCATCGGTACACAACGTATTCCATGTGTCCATGCTAAAGAAGGACGTACCAAATCCTTTGCATGTTCTACAGCCAGAGGAAATTGACGTACAGGAAAACCTGTCTTATGAAGAGAAACCAGTTCAAATACTGACACGAGAAGAAAAAGAACTAAGGAACAAGAAGATACCTCTAGTCAAAGTTCTATGGCGCAACCAACAAGTGGAAGAGGCAACGTGGGAATGAGAGGATGGAATGAGGAAATGCTACCCGGAATTGTTTTGATTTTCGAGGATGAAAATTCTTAAAGGGGGTAGATTGTAATGACTGAGAAAATTTCATTAATAAAACCTAATATTTAATTGGGTTTAATTAATGAATTTACTCTTAAAAATGTAAATTTTTGTAAAAATTGTAATTTTTGAAAATTACGATAAAGTATGAATAAACGGCATCGATTACAAATTTCATGGTGAATGTGATGCAATGTTAGATATAGTAAAATACAGATTTTATGATTTTAATTACTCAGAAATTTGTAAATAATATCCATAAAATGAATTTTATATCACAATAAATTGTAAAATTGTGATATAAATGAATGGGTAATTAGAATGTAAATAGGACATAGAGGTTGTCTAAACCTTAACCTGAGGTAGAAAAGAGGCCTGAGCAGTATACGAATACTACTAAGTGAAAACGCAGATACAGAAAATGTCAAGATTAGCCTCCAAAAGTGAACGAAAAGTAAGTCAAATATTTTTATATAGTCTAAGGATATAAAGTATATTGATGTGGCCACGATAGTACAAAAAAATACTACGTGACAAAAAATTACACAGTATAAATTTTTAGCCCCACAAAGTGGACACTTTTTAGCTTTTTATTGGGCCACCAAGCCATGAAAGGTGGCCCAACCATATGTTGACACTTGGTAACCTAAAGGGTTACTTGATGAGGTAACCAAGTGGGTTAGGAAGCATTTAATGCATCGTTATCATAAATTTTTTTTCTTCCTTCTTCTTCCCATGTTCGGCAACTGTTGAAGAAGCTTTCAAAAAAATTTCTTAACCTCACACTTTGCAAAAATAACCCCGAAACAAGTTTAAGAAGCAAGCTCAAGGATTTTTCACAAGATTTAAGGTAAAATCTCAAACTTTTTAACAAGTTTTCAAGGGATTTTTCATGGGTAGAAGGGAAAAATTAATCCATGGTGTTTTTGCATGAAAAGAAAGCATAGGAGGGAGTTCAAAGGAATTTTGAAGGATAGAAACCAAAAGAGTGTTATTTTGGTAAGTTTTAGATTTTAAAGTTTTAAAATTTTATGAATTTTATTTTGATTTTTATTCTTTTAAACCCATGTGGGTTCTTGAGCATATATTTAATGAAATTTCATGTATATGTGATGTATGGCATGTTTAAGTTGTGAAATTTTGGTTTATGGTGCAAAATGTTAGTTTTTGCAAAAAATATTATTTTTGTAATTTTGATGTGAGTCTTTGCAAAAATGATGTTTGAGCATGAGAATATTTTAAACAAAAGATGGAACAGTTTCTGCAGGGGTATAATTGCAACTTTGAAATGGATTGTTATAAAACACCTTAGGGACTAAATTGAAAGAAAAAGTTCTTTCTCGATAGAATTAAAAAATGACCAAAAACACCCTATGCAGTGAGATTTTGGGAAAAGTTAAAATATAAAAGTTGTAGATCTCGATGAAACTGTTAGGTGACGTGGATAGTTCATCAAAAAACTCAACTGTTTTGTGAGTTTTTGATTTTTCAAGAATTTGTTAAAAATAAAAAAGTGTTAAATTGGCAAATATGTCATTTTTCAAAAATATTTAAGGTATGGTACTTTAAGTAAAAAGGTTTCTTGTGAAAAATAGGAAATTTTAGTTCAAAGAGAAAAATTTTAGCCTTGGGGGCAAAATTGTCAAAATTTTCAGTTTAGCGACTAAATTGTAAAGTTTTATAAAAAAGGGGGCACAAGTGTGAAATAAAGAGATACGAGCCACTAGGACATTATTTTAAGGTTAATATGTGGCTATTTTTGTTAAAATAACGAATTGAGCGGGTAGGTCTGTAGGGCCACGGAGGGCAAAATCGTTATTTTTGCCTGAATAACCCGAATTACTCTAAAATGTCTCAAACAAGAAAAAGAAAATAATTAGAAAGATTTTTGCCCTTCGTGAGTAACGATAGGGTAGAGTTAGATAGAAATAAGGAAACCAGTGATTTTCAAGGTTGTGTATAGTTATTCAACTCGACTAATTAAGCAATGAATGTTTTGTAACGAAACGTAGCGAAATTGGCTAATAGTTTTGTAATTGGCCAACAGGATTCTAGGAGCCTAGAAGAAAGGAGACCGAAGTCGATTTTTCAATACACAAAAAGAAGTAAGTACCCTTCCCACCAACAGTATAAAAATGTAGGTATAGAATGTATGTACATATATACCTGAGTATATATTAAGGTGTAAACTTGTGTGTTTGCTATGAAACGAATACCTAGAGGTATAGTATGGATACCTGTGAGTACATGATTTAAATACTTTAGTGTATAACATGTCATGTATTGTTATGTACAATATCTTATGTGCATGTGCGTACAATGATGAATACCTGTGTGTAAATAAAGTAGGTACTGGTGTGTACTATGCTATGCATATGAAGTTACGTATCATGGATAACATGTGATTATCACTCCATGCATGGTATGTTAACCATAATAAATGGATTGGTAAATATGTCATCAGAAATTAAGAAAAGTGTCGCACCGACGCCTGAATGAAGGGGAGTTTAAAGGATAAAGTATGGTCACGGTGTTACGTAGACCTAAATGAAATTGTGCAATGGTACGAATACTTGGGCCATAGCTAAAGATAAGAAATGATTATTATAAAGAAAGTTTATAAGAAAGCATAGTTGAATCATGCATTTATTTGAATGTCCATGTAGAATTTATGGGACTTATTGGGCGTTAGCTTATTAAGTATTTCATGCTGTAGATATTCCGACGAGAAGGTCAGAATAAATCTTAATGATGAGCTGGTAGACGGATGATGTGTGCAGATCGGATATGGAGTCTACTACTGAATGTTTCCGCTGTGTATGCTTTAAGATGTTTTGAAATAGAATGTTTGAAAAGTAAAATGTTGTAAAAGTAAGAATAATTATACAAATATAAGTGTGTGAAAGTATTTGGAAGTTACCAAAATTATTGTAAGTAAATTATTTATCTCAGTTTCAAAAAAAAAAAATTTCCTAAATTTTCGCCTTAATGTAAGTAAGAAAGAGTTTTATCACAGCCCGAAAAGGCAAGTTGTGATACAACCATTTGGATACATATGTGTAACTGAATGGTATACTTTCTATGGATGGTAAGTTTTCCGATGATGAGATAATGGAATGTAAGATAAAAATAATCAAGAAGGTAAGACAGAACTTGTCCTTAAGCCAATGATGGATAATCCTATGGTAATATGATACATTATGATATGTCATGGAGACTTGGCTATATAGGCTTTGTAATTCTATATAGTTTGAGACTGTAGCTTCAAGTTTTTAGTGGAGTAGCGTTGGAGTTGATAATTATGAAACTTATATCTGGGATAATGGGCTTCATAATTATTAAGAGCTTGAACTATATATGAGTAATTAATGTATATTTGGGATAATAGATTTCATAATTAATTTTTAATGTATGTGATATTTTAAAGGGTAATTTAGTAAGTTTAGTTAAAGAATGATATCCTACTATTTTTAATAATTAAACATAACTATTTTGACTGTTAAAATAGTTACTCATTAACTAAAATAAAAAGTTGGAGCCAATTTGATAAAAAAAGTTAGGAACCAAACGTTTATTTTCATTAAAAAATTAGAGACTATCAAAACAATTTACCTTTAAATTTAATATAAAAATACACCTCAAGAGTCAAGATAAGGTGTTTGGCAGTGAGTTTAAACAAAAATCAATTTAAATTTTATGAGAAAAGATACTTGAAAATTTATGGTTCGTTTGATAAATGGATGCGAATTCTACTAATTTGGATTCTTTGTTTAAGTTGTGTGATTTGAATTGCTATTCGAATTGAGGTTTGGATGTGCATTTAAAGTGTTAATCTGAATCATGAATAAAATTGAAATTTATGCTTAGATAGAAAGTGGAAAAATTTTCAATTTATTAACAAATTTACTAAAATCTTAGTGTTCATAATCTTAAAAAATGTGCAATATAAATCTTAATTTATTCTTTTCTTTATTAGAAACGTAATAAAAAAAGAATAGTATCAGTCGGATATCAAATGAAGAAGTTATGACTTTTTTTCCTTAAATATATGAGAGAATTTTATCTTTTACTATAGTAAATCTATCCGAGTCTAAAGAGATTAAGATGGATTAAAACTTTAAAAATGATTCATATAATTTAAATTTTAAAAGGAAAAACACATATTTAAATGATTTTAAAAATTTAAATATAAAAAGTTAAATATTTTAAAAGTTTAAATCCAAAAAGTTAGTTGAAGATGAAAAAACAAGCAAGGCGTTAGTATGAACTAATTATATTAAAAAGAAATACAGGAAGTCCACCCATCTGTGTGGAATCCGTCGTGGCTTCCAATCCAATCACGTTAAGCATGATCCCACACAAAATGACGCAATATTCCATCACTCCTGCCTAATTATAACAATTAATATTTTTAACATAAACGATAAAATGTCATTGTAAATTTTTTTTGCCACTCAAAACTCCATCGATACTTAAAGGGTTCGTTTAGTAGACATATTTTAATTAATGATTTAATTTAAGTTCGTGCAATTTAAATTAAGATTTAAGTTAATGATTTAAACTGTTATCTGAATTGGTGTTTAAATGTGTATTTAAGTTTTAATTTGAGTATAAAATAAAATTGAAATTTGTGTTTGAAAATATAGTAAAAATAGTTTTTAATTTATTAACAAATCTAATAAAACCTTAATGTTAATGATATTAAAAAAAGTAATATTGATATTAAGTTATTTTTTTCTTCACTAGAAAGATAATGAAAAAATAATCATTTTAATTGAGTATCAAATAAAAAAATTATGATTTAGAATTTTAATTTTTAATATAACAGATATATCTAAAGATAAAAAATTTAGAGAAAACATAATTCTAAAATTTTAAACTCTTTATACTTAAAAGATTTAAATTTTAAGAAAAACAAACACACATTCAAAAAATTTTTAATACCTAGATCTAAAGAAGGTTCAAAAGAAAAACAAACAACCGCTGTTCAAATACAACACTCAACCTCAGTAGTTAGAGCATTATTATTTTCGTCATCATCATTTTCGTTCAGAAATCTTCGAGCTTTTATCCCTCTACTACCCATTTTTCCCCAAATCCGAATCCCTAAAATCCATGGCCTTCGCAAACACGGCGTTCTTCTCCTCGTCGTTCTCCGCCGTTCGCCGACCGAGAATCGCCGATTCCGATGTCCCCGTTCCTCTTCAGCTCTCGCCTTGTCAGCCGTTCAATGGCTTTCCGGTTCACCAGAATTGCTCCCAACTCGGGCGCGCTTTCTCCAGAGCTAGGTAAACTCACTCCAAACCCTTATTGGTTCCGGAGAAATTGTTGGACGGTGTTGGAAATTGTCTGTTTATTTGGTTTAAGTAGAATTAATTTGCATATACAAAAAACGTAGAATTAAAGTAAAATTTGGACCAATTATCTCCAATACCCAATGATCGAGATTTAAAGCTCCTATTGATTTTGGTTTTTCCTTTCAATCAAATTTCACTTTTAATTGTATCGTGTTTAGACATTTCTTCAATTTGTTTGTGCAGGACTGTTGTTGTGCAAGCGTCTTCCAACGGTCTGAATGCTGTTGGTTCAGCCCCATTGGTGAGTTACATCCTTACTAAACATGACCTTATGGTTATGAATTATGGGTGGTTGTGCTGATTATTTATCATTTAATATTATTATTTATTATTGTTGTTGTTATTATTACTATTTGTAAAACTATGATTATAACACTAATCTTGATAATATTCTTTTTTTTTTTTTGTTTTGTTAATGTTTCACATACCGCATTTCTTTCTACCATGAATTGCTTTCTTCATCAAAATTTACTACTGTTCTTTCTTCCCATTCTTTCTAAAGATTCTTGATGGGTGATTTTGCAAACGAAAGATTTTGTGAAATGGATGATACTTAAGCCACATTTATCCTTATGGGCCTATGGCTTATAGTTTTTGGAATAAAGAGATCGCTTCTTAATTTCTTATACAGTTATAAAAATTAACTTAGACACAGGCTCCTACTTCTAAATTATTTGTGCTCATATACATAAGCTGTTTGTAGATGTAGTGAAGGCAATAAACGCTTTGAATTTTGAATGTTGAATATTAAGTTATGATTTTGTGTGTGGTTAATTGAAGTAAGTGCATGGTTTTGACTTGAATTCTGTCTATTACCATATCAAGTTGATTGTTGGGATGCTTTGATTGCAGAAATACGAGCAAGATGCGGATATGGTTCCCATGCCAATTGTGATGATTGATCAAGATTCAGATTCTGATGCGACAATTGTACAACTGAGCTTTGGGGATCGACTTGGAGCTCTCATTGATACGGTGAAGTGTCTATAAGGAACTTATTTTCCTTTCAGTTATTGGATAGTAAATGCAGCATTATATTTGAGTTGCATATGAAAGCTAAAAGGATCTCCTTTTGTAAGACCATATTTTCTTTATTAAAACATTATGAAGGTATCACATATGTTGTTAGCTGATCTCGTTTGCACTTTGGAATTCTACGGTCGATATCTTAAAATGTTTAATTTCAGTTAAAGAGATGAAAGGGAAGTCTTATATTAAACCATTCAGAGGGTCTCCCTCCCTTATGTCTGACTTCTTCTTTAAATAATTTTGTTTTTATGTAACCTTATTTTATTTATATTTATATATTTTTATTTTTAAATGAACTGAACCTCAGGACCTCATTCAATAAAGAGATGTAGGTTGCTCACCCTTTGAAGATAAGAGAAGTTCAACACGATATCTAATATTCAACATGATAGGGCTTATATAAAGTTAAATAATCTAGGATCATATGTTCTAATCAATTTATTGATTTAGACACAGTCAGCATTGTGGCTGACAGGAGGACCTGAGTAGAATTTTTTCAAATTTATTTTTTCTTGGATAATCATATGCTTGAATATGTTTATGATTTCTCTGTTTTTCCTGGTTTAATTTGGGCAGATGAGAGCATTGAAGGATTTGGGATTAGATGTGTCAAAGGGAACCGTTACCACTGAGGGTTCAGTCAAGCAAACAAAAATTTTCATAACACAATTGTAAGTACCTTTTCATTCATACATACATGCATCTATGCAGACATAAATATATTATGCACGCACATACATCCATTATGCGCGTGCACACACACAGATGTTTACGTATGTACTAAGCATAGATATCTCTTTGCTGGGCTAGAAGGCAAATTCATTTAAAAAGTTGTATTTCTGGAGATTTTTCCCTAGCTTTCTGGAGCGACATTATCTGTTCATCTGAATCTATGGCTCAAAGACAAATCTTCATGCCATTTTTTTCCTCCTCCGCCTCCTCTTCCTTTTTGTTATTCTTCCTCTAGCTACAACTGTTTTGGTGCAAAAGTACTTGTGTGATTTTCTTTTTAATAATTTGATATTCAACCATGTTTGAAGCTACAAAACAATGACTATTGTACTTGAACTTTCTTAATCTACGTGCTTTTTCCCCTTCTTCTTCTTCCTCCTCTAGCTACAACTGTTTTGGCGCAAAATACTTGTCTGATATTCAATTTAATAATTTGATATTCAACCATGTTTGAAGCTACAAAACAATAAATATTTGCACTTCAACTTTTTCAACCTCCATGCTATTTGTTTCCTTTGGTTTACACTTCAATTATTTATATTCAACCATGTTTGAAGCTACAAAATGGTCTATATATATATATATATATATATTAGAAGAAAAAACCTTTTCATGTGTGAATAATCAATTACGAGGAGGGAGGATTAGGTATCCTCGAGGCAAAAGAAAACAGGAAACAATCAAAAGGAACTAAAACAAAAAGAACAAAAATCTATCAGTGAATTACATTCAACCAACTTAAAACTATCAAAGAGATGCTGAAAGTTTAGCTTTTTCGAAAATATCTGATAAATCCATCTCCTTTTCTCGAAAATTCTTGAGTTTTGCTCCATCCAAATCAACCATAAAAGTGACAATACCATACACCTCCAAAGAATATTTTCCCTTTTGCTGCAACCAAATCCCTGCATCTTCTTCACCATCAGTGCTTGACAACGAGTAGGAAAAACCCAAAGAAAGTAGCTTCCTGCAACAATTTCTTTTATAGAGTACTCGCCACATCACAGTGGAGGAACAAGTGGTCCAAAGTATCATATTCTTTTTTACATAGAACACACCAAGAGGGAGATATAGAGATGTGAGGATTCCTCCTTTGAACCATATCACAAATATTAGTTTTACCATGAAAAACCAGCCAAGCAAAAGCTTTAATCCTATAGGAGACACAAGATTTCCAAATAAAATTGGAAGGTTCAAACTTTGAAAGAGCACTATCATCTAGTAAAGATGAGAAAAATTTGCAAGAGAAACCCGAAGAGTCCCTAACCCACACTCTACGATCAGGCCTATCCAAATTAGGAGAAAAAGGAATAAACATTTGGCTCAAGGACTGCAGCTCCTCAGCTTCCCTATCATTAAGAGCTCTCCGAAACCCAAAATTCCAATTTAAATCACAAAATATTTTTAGAATAAATATCAGGAACAAAAGGATTTGGAAGAGCAGACAATCAGAAACGTCTAGGAATGGATGGCCCAAAATCTGTGTTCCCACACCATACATCTCTCCAAAACAAACTCTTTTTCCCTCCACCACCCTCAGAGATATTTTTAGAGAAAGTCTGTAGGCCCTGAGATATAACATCCATGGATTTCTGAATGAGCCCGTAGTCACCACATTTGGATCCCAGCCTTTAGGATGAAACCCATACTTGCTTTTTATAATTCTTGCCCATAAAGCTTTTTGTTCCACCAGAAATCTCCAGAGTCATTTTCTTAACGAAGCCACTTGTTTCTTCCTTAGATTGCCTACCCATATGATGAGAATGGCTCTTCTAGACCTCCTATCAGATTCATATATGCTAGACGTGGCCCATGAAAAAAGACTAAGTTGGCAAGAGCAGTGGCTTTGAGGATGATTGGAGAAGGAATTGGTGATGTGGAGGTAGTTAAGGAGGAACGCAGCAAGCTTGTGAAGGAGGTCCCGAGAATTTAGGATGGAGAGAATGAGGTTGGTTAGGCAGTTGAGCCTCGAGGAAAGTGAGAAGGGGAATCAGAGTGTATAAATTGTGAAGAAATGAGGGAATGGGGATCACTGACTTTTATCTAGACTCTTTATTGTTTATGCAATGGGAGTGCAGGGCTCACTCGAATAGCCCCTATCTTGTGTACTCAATTCAAGTTACTAATACAGAGAATTAAATTTTCTCTTCGTTTACCTGTGTTAGTTCCATTTCTTGATTAACTCACCTGTGCCTACCAAATTGGTATCAGAGTGGACGATCGATGGGATGGCAGTTGCGGCAAAAAAGCTTGAAGATCGCTTGGAGAAGGTGGAATCAAGTAGGGAGATCTTCCAACGAGAGCTGGACAAGGTGAAGACTGATGTTAAAAGGCTTTTTCAACTGGAGGATGGAATGGCCAAAGTACTCTCTGAATTACAAGGAATTCGCCCTCATCTCACTGAGTGAACTTCCGACATACCATCAACGAAGACGGCTACGCCCACCATGCAGTCGAAGGCCTTGATGGCAGAGGTAGAAACGGGCGATTATTGAGGAACCTTGGAGATTCGAGGAGGTCAAGAGGGAGGCAGGAGGATGGAGTGCCAGACACGGCGGGTGGAGATGCCCACCTTTGATGGACAAAATCCAGACGGATGGATTTTTCGGGTTGAGAGATATTTCACGCTCAATCATCTGAGTGAGCCCGAGAAGTTAAGGTTGCGGTGGTGAGTCTCGACGGAGAGGCTCTGGCATGGTTTCAGTGGGAGGATGGCCGTCTTGATGTGCGGAGTTGGACGGAGTTGAAGGGGATGACCACTGATCGTTTCCGGCCAACCCAGGAGGGTAATCAGTGTGAGAAGCTGCTTGCGCTTCGGTAGGAGACCATCGTTTGGGAGTATTGCCGGCAATTTGAACTTCTTGCTACGCGCCTCGTCGACTTGTCGGAGCAAGTTCTGGAGAGTTCATTTATTAATGGCCTGCGTCTAGAGATCAAAGCAGAGGTAAGGGTTTTGAAGCCTTAAGGATTGGGCCGCATAATGGATATGGCCCAAAGAATTGAAGATAAGCATTTTCAATTGGGGCCTGTTAAAAACTCTTCTAATTTGACTAATGCTTGGACTCGACCCAGTTCTAATACCCACACTTATAGCAACTTGAAGCATTCTTTGGTTGGACCGAATATGCGGCAGGGAATATCTGATAGATCTCCTAAAGGTGCCACGTCCTCTTTCAGGAGGTTGACTGATGCAGAAATTCAGGCAAAGAGAGAAAAAGGTCTGTGTTATCGGTGTGATGGTAAATACACCTTTGGCCACCGCTACCCTAAACGGGAATTGCAGGTGTTGGTGATTCAAGGCGAGGACACTGAATCGGAGGAGGCAGCAGAGTCTGAAGAAATTAGCATACCAAAAGAAGTGGCAGAGGTCACCTTGAACTCAGTGGTAGGACTCACTACTCCGCGGACAATGAAGCTAAAAGGCACTGTACAACAACAAGAAGTGGTGATACTTATCGATTGTGGAGCGACCCACAATTTTATTTCCCTCGATTTGGTTAAAAAATTGAAGCTCCCAATTGATGCTACCGGGAATTATGGGGTTGTAATGGGTACAGGAGTTACTGTTAGAGGGGAAGGCGTGTGTAAAGGGGTTGTCTTGTCATTACAACAGTTAGAAGTTGTAGAAGTTTCTACCGCTCAGCTTGGGTAGCACGGATCTCATTTTAGGAATGCAGTGGCTGTCTTCTCTAGGAGCTATGCAAGTCAACTGGTCATCTCTCACTATGAAGTTTCAAATAGGTGAGACCTTTGTTTGTCTGCAAGGTGACCATAGTCTGTGTGAAATGGCTATATAGTTGAAGGCCATGCAGCAGGCAGTGCGACATGAAGGCCACAGTATCCTCTTGGAAGTTAGGTTGAGCGATGCGGATGAGAGGCACGCAGTTAGCCATACTGCATCGGTACCAACCACCATACAGTCAGTTCTGCACCAGTGGAGAGTTGTATTTCAAACATCGCAAGGCTTGCCGCCGCTAAGGGGCCGCGAGCATGCCATTGTACTCAAAGAAGGGGCATCACCAGTAAATGTGAGGCCCTATTGTTACCCGCAGGTGCAAAAGGCGGAAATTGAACGTTTAAGTTGGGGAAATGTTAGCTGCAGGAATAATCCAACCAAGCGTCTGCCCATTCTCGAGTCTGGTGCTCCTGGTTAAGAAGAAGATGGGAGTTGGAGGTTCTGTGTGGACTATCGGGCTCTCAATTGTGAAACGGTTCCCAATTGCTTTCCAATTTTGGTGATTGACGAGTTGCTGGGTGAATTGCATGGTGCAACCATTTTTTCCAAGCTCGACCTCAAGTCAGGTTATCACCAAATCAGAGTCCATAGTGCGGACGTCCCTAAAACAGCTTTTTGTACCCATGATGGCCACTATGAGTTCTTAGTGATGCCTTTTGGCCTCATGAATGCACCAGTCACGTTCCTGTCACTCATGAATTAGGTATTTCGGCCTTATTTACGCAAGTTTGTCTTAGTATTCTTTGACGATATACTTGTGTACAGTCGCACCATTGAGGAACATGTGGAACATTTACAGATAGTTTTGGGAGTGTTGCTTCAAAATAAGCTGCTTGTTAACGAGAAAAAGTGCATCTTTGGGCAACCTAGAGTAGAATACTTGGGACATGTTATTTCGGGACCGGGGGTGGTTGCCGATGAGTTGAAGGTGGCAGTGATGAAAAAATTGGCCCATTCCTACCAACTTGAAGGAACTTCGGGGTTTTCTTGGCCTCACAAGGTATTACTGCAAATTTGTGGTTGGATATGGCTCCATTGCACTTCCTTTGACTCCTTAAGAAAGACAACTTCATTTGGAATATGGAGGCTGAGCACGCTTTCAATTCTTTAAAACAGAAGATGACTAAAGTTCCTGTCCTCGCTTTACCCAAATTTAGCTGCCAATTTATCGTGGAAACTGATGCCTCTGGAGTAGGGGTGGGGGCTGTTTTGATGCAGGAGCAAAGGCTTATTGCTTATTTCAGTCAAGCCCTCTCCCCTCGGAATCGCCTCAAATCCGTTTATGAAAGGGAATTAATGGCTATAGTCTTAGCTGTGCAGAATGGTGTCCATACCTCTTGGGACGACATTTTATTATTCGCACGGATCAGCGAAGCTTGGAATTCCTATTAGAATAGCGAGTCATCAGTGAAGACAATAAGAAGTGGTTGTCCAAATTGTTGGGTTATGATTTTGAAATTCAGTACAAGGCTGGAGGGGAAAACAGAGTGGCAGATGCTTTGTCCCGAGTACCCGCCACTATAGAATTGGGGGTTCTCTCAGCTCCCATGGTGCTGAACACCGAGGAACTAGCACAACAGGTAGCACTAGATGACCGGTTGGTACGTATTATGGCTGATCTCAAACAAGACCTGAAGGCGCACCTAGGTTTCACCTTTGAACAGGACCGCTTGTTTCATGAGGGGTGTTTACTCCTCACGCTCTTCTCCATTTATCTTAGATTTGCTTCAAGCTTATCATGATGACGCTCTTGGAGGACATTCGGGAGTTTTGAAGACCTACCAACGGTTGGCGGCCAAGTGGTTTTGGTTTGGTATGAAGGACGACGTGATGTCTTATGTGGCGAAGTGTCAGGTTTGTCAACAACAAAAGTATATGGCTTTAACTCTGGGAGGTCTTTTGCAGCCTTTGCCCCTACCCAAGCGTATTTGGGAGGACTTGTCTATGGATTTTATTGAGGGGTAGTCGGAGGGATATTCTGTAATCCTTGTAGTGGTTGATCGCCTTAGTAAATATGCCCACTTTATTCTCTTAAAACACCCATATACTGTGGTGTCTGTCGTGACGGCCTTCATCTGGGAGGTGGTTCGGTTACATGGGATTCCCCGCACCATCGTGTCAGATCGTGACCGAGTTTTTTTGAGTTTGTTATGGATGGAACTCTTCAAACAAAAAAATTCTACGCTTCTATGGAGCACGGCCTACCATCCTCAAATTGATGGTCAAATTGAGGTGGTAAATCGCTACCTTGAAACTTATCTACGACGTTTTTCCTCCGGAATGCCCAAGCAATGGTTGTTGTGGCTACCTTGGGCTGAATTCTGGTACAAAACTAGCTTCCATGCTGCCACAAAGACTACGCGTTTCCGTGTCTTGTATGGACGGGATCCTCTTCCATTGATCCTCTATGTTGTGAGAACTTCTCAAGTGGCTACCGTGGACCAGGAATTATGGGACCGGGACGCTATGTTAGAGGAATTAAAGCATCACCTCTCACGGGCTCAGCAAGA
The DNA here is from genome assembly GCA_946598075.1 of Artocarpus hirsutus. Lineage (NCBI taxonomy): Eukaryota > Viridiplantae > Streptophyta > Magnoliopsida > Rosales > Moraceae > Artocarpus > Artocarpus hirsutus. The sequence goes on along the minus strand of CAMOHE010053412.1, from coordinate 12,526 downwards.
AATGAAGTCCCAGGCAGATGGTCGTCGACGAGATGTGCAGTTTGGGGTCGGGGATTTAGTCTTCCTCAAGCTGCGCCCATATTGGCAACAATCCTTGGCACGACGCTAGTTTGAGAAGTTGGCTCCTCACTATTATGGATCATTTGAGATCTTAGAGCGAATTGGAGTAGTCGCATATCGCCTTAAGTTGCCCCCATCAGCTTCTATCCATAATGTTTTCCATGTTTCTCAACTGTGAGCAGCTAAGGGCAGCTCTTTTCCAAATTGTTCTTTACCTCCACAGCTTACTTCTGACTTGTAGTTAGCAGCAACACCTGCTGAGTTACGTGGGGTGTGGCAGATTCGTCGGGGAGCATCTACCATCATGGAAGTTCTCATCCATTGGACTGACCTTCCTGTGCATGATGATACTTGGGAGTCGTTTGAGGCAATAAACACTCGTTTTCCTGCATTTCACCTTGAGGACAAGGTGCGTCTTTGGGGGGCGGGTATTGATGAGAATGGCTCTTCTAGACCTCCTATCGGATTCACATATGCTAGACGTGGCCCACGAAAAAAGACTGAGTTGGCAAGAGCAGTGTCTTTGAGGATGATTGGAGAAGGAATTGGTGACGTGGAGGTAGTTGAGGAGGAACGCAGCAAGCTTGTGAAAGAGGTCCCAAGAATTCAGGATGGAAGAATGAGGTTGGTTAGGCAGTTGAGCCTCGAGGAAAGTGAAGGGGAATCGGAGTGTATAAATTGTGAAGAAATGAGGGAATGGGGATCACTGACTTTTATCTAGACTCTTTACTGTTTATGCAATGGGAGTGCAGGGCTCACTCGAATAGCCCCTATCTTGTGTACTCAATTCAAGTTACTAATAAAGAGTGAATTAAATTTGCTCTTCGTTTACCTGTGTTAGTTCCATTTCTTTGATTAACTCACTTGCGCCTACCACCATACCCCCTTTCTGCGTACTCTTCAAAACCATGTGCCAATTCACCAAGCTTCACACATGTCCGCCTTCATCCTTTTCCCACAAAAAAGGTCTTGGCATCTTCTCTGATGTTTCTGCCACAAAACCCGGCATCTTGAAGACTGACATGTAATAAACTGGCATGTTGGCAAAAACTGATTGAATGAAAATTTCTCCTTTGTAGACACGAAGCCCTTCTTCCATCTGTCGCGCCTTTTGGAAACTTTTTCAAACACCATATCCCAAATTTCCTGGCCAATGGATTTCCTCCTAAAGGTAATCCTAGATTTTTAGTGGCCATTCCCCCACCTCACAACCCAGCTTCTGAGCCATATTTCCAAAGCAATAATTTTTCATACTTTCAACTTTCTTAGTCTCCATGCTATTTTTTTCCTTCTTCTTCCTCCTCCTCCTCCTCCTCCTCCTCCTGCTACAACAGTTTTGGTGCAAAAAGATAGTGTGATTTTCAATTTAATAATTTGATATTCAACCATGTTTGAAGCTACAAAACAAAAACCACTTGTGCCTTCAACTGTCTTTTTCTTCACGCTCCTCACATTTGATAAATGTGGGTGTATTTGTTTGCGGACATTAGACTGTTTTATTTACTTTGTAAGTATATGCCTAAGTATATAATATCTGAACTTAAAACTTAATTTAATGAGGTCATTCTAGAGATAGTGGACGCAAAGTCGAGGATCCTGATATGTTAGAGAGAATTCGACTTACCATCATCAACAATCTGTTGAAGTATCATCCTGTATGTATGCTACTTATATTTGACTTTTCTCCTTGACCTTTAGCTTTTCTCAAGATGTAAATTGAGAGAATTTTTGTTTAAATTTTTTGTTCCTTTACGAGGTTAATTGTTTAATATCCTGGTTTCTACTCTATTTTTTGCTAGGAATCTAGTCAGCAACTTGCAATGGGTGAGGCATTTGGGATCAAAGCTCCAGAGAAGAAGGTGAGAGTTCATGTTTATTCTAGCCTTACAACTTTGCCACACCTTGTCTTTGTTTATTTTTTGATTATCTGGTTTCCGTTCTGTGGTCTTTGCATTCTACGATTGATTTGCTCCAAAACACTTTGAGGGTAAAACATTTGATGGAACAAGTAAAAACGCGGATGCAGATTTGTTGATATGTTGATATGCTGATGGTAATAATGTCCAAATATTGGAATGATTTTTCTTCTTTTCTTTTGTTGGAATAAAGCATCTATTTTGCCTTGTAATCAATTTGTTGACAAGTTCTTCTTAATTTGAGCGGTAAGGAAACCTTGGATGGATTGGATTGTTGTCTGTGTTTTATTACCTATTTGCTTTCTGCTACAAATGAGAGGAACGAAAAAGAAGCTTGTTTGTAATAATCTATTACTTTATTATGTGGGTTCACCTTTATTTGACCACAAACATTTGGCCCAGGCCAGTGCTTCAACTCAGTGTAGGTGCTTGGCCAGAAATGGTCTATTATGAGTCTCCATATTTTTGTTATAACCCTAAATCGATGCTCCAACCTAATAAAGCATATAACCTTTTACAAGTATATTTTTGTGAGTCCTATATCTATGCTCCAACCCAATGAAGCATATAGCCTTTTTACATGTGCAGGGATTTATGCTATTATCCAGTTTTGTTTTTTTTTTTTGCTAAAGCCACCCAGCTTGATACATATTTAAGCAGCACGGTATATTATAACCTATGAATTGACTTTCTTTATGTTGACTGCAGCTTGATGTTGATGTTGCAACTCATATACATGTAAAGGAAGATGGACCTAAGAGAAGGTTTTTGCAACTTATGATTGAAATTCTTGGTTGTGCATTGTAATCTGAATTCCACAGCATGATAAATTTTTTATAACATTACATTCTGTGAACCACTAGCTTGCTATATATAGAGACAGCAGACAGACCAGGATTGCTTGTTGAAATCATTAAAATCATTGCTGATGTCAACATTGATGTGGAATCAGCAGAGATTGATACAGAAGTATTGGCCTCCCTCTCTCTCTCTCTCTCTCTCTCTCTCTGTCTCTATCTCCATTTTTTGCTGCTGCTAACTTTTACACTGTACTAACAGGGGTTGGTAGCTAAAGATAAATTTCATGTTAGCTACAGAGGGGCAGCATTAACGAGTTCTTTGTCTCAGGTAGTGAATCTCCTTTATGTTATTAGAAACTCAATTTTCTGCTGCTATTGTGTCGCAAAAAAGCGAACCTGTTTCATTTTTAAATTTCTCTTAGGTCTGGTTGTCTTCTAGAAGTGTAGGAAAAACTTAGAACCGTCTAAGTGAAACCGATTTTCTAATTGGGTAACCTAATAGTTTAAACTTAATTAATCTGTCCCAGCCTCTTTGAACTATTCATCTGAATGTGCAGGTTTTAGTAAACTGTCTGCGTTACTACCTCCGGAGGCCAGAAACAGATATAGACAGCTACTGATATGTTCTCTGTACATAATTAGATGGCTTCCACAATTTATCTTGAAAGCCAATATCTGACTATAAACTAGTAAAATATATTTGCATTTTATTCGGAGACATATTTGGAACCACTGTTGGCTTTCTATCCAGCAAGCATTCTGTATACATTTTTTTTTGGCATATTCTAGTGAAATAATTTGAAACAATAGTTCTCAATCAGCATTTCTTGTTTGCGAGTCATCCTGTCTCCCCTGAAATCGGAACTCACAAATGAAGTTAGGTATGTGACATGTGCAAATTTGTATCTACATGGATTACACATGAAAAAACCGCTTCAATTTGATTGAAAGACTAATCTCCCATGCATTTTTGGAAATTACGTGTGTATGTGGTTCTTGTGGCTCATATTGCTCCTACAAAGGCGTTGAATTGTTCCTCTGCTAGGCCTTGTCTTTTTAGCTTCTAGCATTTTGCAACTAAAACTGCACTGGATAATTGCTTTAGCAAGTAATATGTTAAATTAAACATATTACAATTTTTGATAATTCTGTTGTAGGTATTTAGTAGGATACAATTTCCAACTGCAGAACTCAGATTCATTAAGTTCCATTAAACTGCATGATAGTATGATCTCACGATTAAGAATTATGTCTCATTAGTATTACGTTAACAGAAAATTCGTCTTATCGTTTATGTTGGGGTTAGGTGGACATAGTTATGCAAGTATAAAAGTTTGCCATTCAAAGGACACTAATTATTTGTTGTATCCTTGAGAAATGTAGTACTCTGTTCCCCAGACTTTGATGGACAGGCAGAGAAAGCCATGTGTAAGGTTTAGATTAATTTCCACGAGGTAGCTGCACTTTTTCCCAAAGAAGGGGAAAAGTTGTGTGGGGTTGCAAATATTCTCCTCCGGTGGAGTGCAAATTTTGGACCCTTAAACTATTATCAATGGCTCAAAATTATGGTCTATGGCAGCTAAAATAGAAACATACACAACTGATAGCACTTACTTTTTTATTAATTTTTACCCAAATCAATTTGATACAACTCTTAATCTTAGTCCTTAATTTCAAAGAATGCTTAAACCCTAATTCTAAAATCTTGAAATTTGAAGAGCTTTCCCATGGTTGTTGTTGGCAACTCCCCCTGTTCTAGACGTTGTTGTCAACAGACCTCAGCTTGTGCGCTCATTATCAACGAGCCTTGCTTCCCTCTGCAGGTTTGAGTGGGTCTCACGAAAGGGTCAACTATACCGAAAGGAGCTATGGGCTTCGACGGGCTAGCATAGAAACATGAAGGTTTCGATAAGCAAGGTTGAGATGAACTTTGTGGAGGTTTTGGGTCTTGGTGATAGGCTTTGTGGGCCTCTTGAGAGGCTTCATAGGAGCAGGCGACAAGCTTTGCGGGGCTTCAGGCTTCCTCGCTATGCAAACAATGAAGTTTTCTAATCGAGATGTATTGAGGGAGGTTAGGGTTTTGAACGTTGTCGTTTTGTGATCGTGGCGGTATAAGTGGTATCATCATTGGAGATCAAATGCAACAGTGCGTAAGGGGTGTGGCAGGCCGTGTTGGAGGATTATGGCAAGGGTGTAAAAGTGGTGCCATTTTATTTTGTAAAATGATTTTTTTTCTTTTTTTTTTAAATTAAGTTGATTTATTTTACAAAAAAATGGTGAACTTTTTGTACTTAGTTTGATATTTAATTTGTGAAATTAGTTCTTTTTTGGTTTTTCTTGGTAGTAATGCACCCCGTGTACCCCTAGTTGTCCCTTCTAGGATTCGAATCTAGGAGGTGCTAACATCACCCCATCCCCAATAGACCATTCTCCATCGATGGAGAATAAAACCATTCTCCATCATAGACTTTCAAAAAAATAAATAAATAAATAAACTTTCTAAACTTTTCCTCACCAGTAGCTACTAGAAAATAAACTTTAGGTCCTACTCTTAGTCTTTTGTCATCGACCAATACTAATTTAACAATAAAAAGTCAAAAAGTAACATATTTGATGTGCTATTCTATTTTGTGTTACAGTTACAATGCTATTTTAAATTCCATTTTTACCTAATGTTATATCATTAAACCCTAAAATTTTTAAAAGGTAATTTTTTTGGTAGTAAATTAGGTGGTACGTTGCTTTTTTACTATCACTATTGTATTCTACCGCTTTTTTATTATCCCCTTGATCTATACCATTTCTCCTAATAAAAAGTCTAAAATACCTTTAGATGATACATATTTGGCTAACCTTGACACAAAATAGTTGGAAATAATAGTATCTTTATATTCATTAAAAGTAATATGCTTCAAACTTTCTTATAAAAACTAGTAAAATTAAAAACAATACCACAGAAGTGGTATTTCTCAAATTAACTATTTATTTTTATATTAAAATAATTATAAAGTGATAATGTTGTAATTATTAAAGTAAAAAAGACAATCTATCAACTAATAGAAATCAAAATGTCAAATTTACTATATGCCATACTTTGTGGTAAATTTGCCATCAAGTTTAACATATAATAAATTCAGTATCAAAGATGGCATTGCATTGGAGAGTGGTTTTACTTTTTAATACTAAAATTTAATATTAACACATCAATGAAGCATTACCTTGAAGATGCTCCTAGCTTGGAAAAGGAAAAAGCTACTAGTTTTAATATAAATACAAATAATTAAGGCACCAAGAAGTTGTGCTGGCTGATTATCTTTATCTAAATATCGATTTCCCAATTCTTTCATTTGTATTTATCGTTAAACCCTCTAAAAAATTGACCATTATTATTTTTTTCAGTCTTACTAATCTAGACTAACTTTAATTTTTCACAACAATTGGCCGTCTTAAAGGTGTAGATCTCTTTTACAATATTCATCACTTTTCTTTTAAATGAAATAAGCTTGTGTTCTGTAAGACTTGATGCACAAAATAAACAAAGTTCTATGGTTATAGAACTCGTAAATCGTACCTTGTATATTCAATAACTAAATTTAAACATAGTGTAAACCAAAGTACAAAAAGTAAAAAGATAAATACAGTAATATGGTTCTTTAACGTGGCCAAAACCCCTTGCAAGAAAAATCCACAAGTGCTACTCACACCAAAGTTACAAAGGATCCACTATACCTAATATGGTTATAATGTTTGGAATTATAAGAGTGCTTAGAATCTACAATTTGGAATCCATAATACTCCTACAACATGCCTTCCTTGAGACTCATCATCCTATTCCAAGTCGTCTTTGCTCGCTTTCTGTCCAACTGATGTACTCTTGGTCTTCAACCCATAAACAATCCTCCTTGGACCTTCTGGATTAAAATGGATGCGCTAAGGCAACACAGGAATGAAAGCAATGTAATGAAGTCTAAAACACCAAGGTTTTTCGTTTGAGTTTTTTCTCACTTGGAAGCTCTAACTCGGAAGTATCAACCTCCTTAAATAAGCAAAGCCTAGGCATGGGAAGTATTTAGATACATTCACTAAATCTTTGGATCAGATCATAACAAATCCAATATGAAAAAATTTGAATTCAGTACCTAAAAATGTGCAAGACTTGTGTGCAAACAATGCGATCTTCTCGAGTGTTGCCACGCAGGTGATCTTCATAGACTGTATCTATGCAATGTTGAAGAGCTATAATTTAAAAGAGTTTAAAACTGTAGAAGAAATCTTTTAGTCTCTCCACTTAAATATCAAATGAAATTTTATCTTACTAGAGAAAATCTTTGCAGGAACTCACATATTAAACTAAGTTAATTGACTAATAGATCTAGACACAATGACGTGCAAGTTAACTTGACCAAAATTTGAATTTCAAAAGATTTGAAAATGTCCAGCTCAAATTCGAATTTAAATCCACAAAACCTCCAGCCATATCATTCGAATATGCACAAAATATTTCATTTTCAAACAAGCCTCAGAATCCAAATTTCTCTTTAAAAATCAAATATTGCTGGCCACGCAAGCAATCAAACTGAATTAAGATAATTTGAAGTTTATACACTACAAATTCGGTTGATTCGTCACACAACATTCCAGGGTAAGCAAATTTAAAAATTCAATCATAATGGAATCAGGAGAATATGCTTAGCCAACATAATAACACTCAACCGAATATAGTAATCAAAATTCAAACACAACACATCCGACACATCCGGATGAAAAACAAAAATACACCAGAAAGTGATGTGCCACATTGAAATCCCAAGAAGTCAACTTAATATTAATGTAAAGTTATATATGTGGAAGGGCTAAAAACGCTAAAAATCTCCCTCTTTGACTTCATTAGGATCAAAACTCAAATCCTACAAAAACACAGTTAGCTCTGTTAGACATGGTGCCCTAAGGACTAAATGTTGTAATATGTTTTTGGAGACATTTTATCAATAAAGAGCTTATATATTATTCATAGACCAAGTGTTGTCTTCTTTATGTTCATTTTTGTTGAATATATAATAAGCAAATAAAAGATTGACTGTCAGTTTAAACCTTTAAGATCGTGCATATGATAGACAGATTATGCTAAAGACATGAATTTTAAAGGTGATGGTCTACATGATAAGATCCGCAATAGAGAGAATAAAGTTGGGTGCTTTATTCATGCTAAGATTGTTGTGTTGTTTACATCCTTAATGGTAGATGGCTTGTAACGCCCCTTTATGGGCACTATAGGGAATGTTGCTTTTACCGTTAAACTTAATAATTATCGATAAGAAGTTCAAAGCAATGAACAACACTCAAAGAAATATTCCAAGAAATACATCCATTTTTTGAAACTACTTACAAAATTTGCTTCCCTCACCTAGGTTAACCTAACAGAAAACCTAAAGTATTTGGCTAATCGACCACCTGTAGAAAACTTAGTTTACAAAAACAATTATTTTACAAATACAAACTCATATATATAATGCAAACACTCTTAACTTCTAATCAAAGAACTAATTAAGATTAATTACGAGGAAATGAACTATATAGAATATTCTTAAATAAATAACTAAGAAACTAAAAATCCAAAACACAAATTACATTCAATAAAGCATAAGTTCAAAAGAATATATCACAAATAAAATGAGTCTCAAACAAATAAAAATACAGAACGTAATATATTAAATTTTGTTTGAGTTTAAATTTCTTTCATTATATAACTCCATTTCCAATCCAACACTCCCTATACACACGCCCACCCTTGTCCTCCATCCTATTCAACCTGTATCTTATCCTTATCTGCAACATGATATAAACTAAGTAAGCATAAGCTTAGTAAGTACACATTCCTATCTTACAACATAAAACATTTAATAAAAATTATTATATAACATCGTAATCATAATCATAATAGTGCACAAGGCACGGGTTCATATAGAACATATCTTCTTATTTAAACTCGATATTAAAACATTATTCATTTTATCTTTAGAGGCTCAAGCATTGCACCATTAACATCATAAGAGCGCCGTCATGAGAGGAGTGGGGTAGTTAGTCCCAAACCAAACATGACAAGTCCAAACCTTGTGGGACATCATAAACATAAACATAGGGTATGCAATGCTTAATTAAGTGATACATGTATATAGATATACCTTTAACATACCTTGTTATTGAAACATTTGTCAAACCTTCTTGTTGCAACAAGAGTTTTCATGAGAAGACAATATGTAAAAACAAATTTAAAAATTATCATAAAATATATTCTCAAAACTTTTTCGTAAACTTTTATCATATTGCAAGTGAGAATATACTTACTTGACTTGCTTGCTTACTAAACCTTAAATTAGGTTAACATAGCCGCGGTTATCGATGTGCTTGCCTTTTGGAGTATTGATGTCAATCATTTATATAATACATGAAATTAATATTCATGTTTATAATATCATTTAATGCTATATTACATCATTATACATCATTTTTAACGAAACAAAGTATCTTTGAGTCACAAACATGCACTTAGAATCAAGAAACATAAAGACAAAAACTTGAACTTTAATCACTTAGAGAAACTAATCTCAACTTATAAGCATGAATAAAGTGTAAAACTTCTTTCATAACATAGCTACCACATAAAAACATCACTCAAATTTTCTTCTCTTGAAAATATTAATTTGAAATAACTTTTTTCCAATTTTTAAAACATTCAAGTAAATCTCTCATTCATAAAAACTAACTGATCTTCAAAGATTTATAACCCTATATCTTTCAATTTACATTCAATTAGAGCATGAAAATTTATAGGAATAAATAACATATATATGATTCTCATATTTCTTTAGCCATAAAAATTTCATTTGATAGTATAAATAAATCACACAATTAATACTACAAAATCGTCTAGCAAAGCATGGATAGTGAGCACTCCTAATTAAAATTATTGGATTAAATCATTTATGCCATAAAATAATTTATAAAAATTAATACACATAATAGACACATAAAATCATAACATAGATAAAATTCAGTTCCAAATAAATTCGGAGTGATTCAAAATACACATTCGAATTCAAAGTTAACATTAATACCAGACATGCTAAATAGCGAACATACTTCATTCAAACATTTTTATAAAATGAAATATGTATGATTTGTTTCTAAAATTTTTATATAACATGCTTAACATATAAATAAATACTAAAAAAATAATAAATCATGTAAAGCACATTTAAAAATATGATTTATCATCTCACAAATTGCATAAAGTATATAAGGCAGACATTTATAACCGTTGAGTACTTGCAATCAACGAATTTTGTCTTAAAATATAATAAGGATATAGAGCTCAAACTTTATTGACATTTAGTTACTATATTAGAAGATACCTTTTGTCCTAGAAAACAAACTCTATAAGACACAAATATAAATCTAGTAAGAATAAAAAATTTGTAAGTAGTGTTTGATTGAAAGCTCATAACCATAAAAATATTTTGAACAAAAATTTATAAAAAATCTCAAACATTGTAACATATATATACACATCATCTCTAAAAATCACATCAAAATAAAATTATTTGTTTTCAAAACATTATCAACAACCTTACCGACTAACCGAAACCCTAAAATTTTTTAGACATATATGCCCAAAGGAGTTAAAATGTAATATGTTTTTGAAGATATTTTTGTCAATAAAGAGTTTATTTATTATTCATATTTCAAATTGTTGTCCTCTTTACGTTCATATTTGTTGAATATATAATAAGCAAACAAAAGTCTAAGACTGTCAATCTAAACCTTTGGAATCAGGCATATGATGGACAGATTATGTGGAAGATATAATTCTAAAGGTGATGGTCTAAATCATAAGATCCGTAATCGAGGGAATAAAGTTGGGTGCTTTATTCATGCAAAGATTGTTATGTTGTCTATATTCTTAATAGAAGATGGTTTGTCTTGGCCATCGGAGGTGGACTCTATGAATAGAAACATTGGTACATTGCCATAGGTGACGATATATTGGATTGGGACATAAAGTATAATTGATTTGGATTAATAATTCTATCTCAGCAAATCAATTCACTTTAGACAATCATATGTGTTGTATCTTAATCTTGAGATGAATAGTGGGCTCGTTGTCTTGACTTATATCTTTTGATGTACCAAAGGTGACATCCACAATTTATGTTGGTACGTATGTCGGTACATTGTAGACATGACTCTTGATAGCGTAGACTTGTTATTCATCGATATGGAATCCATAGCTCCTTTTTAGGAGTCATTGATATCCTCGTATATATGTTATCTTGTAATTGAAAAACTAGAGCACTCAACCATTTGGATACGTAGGTGTAATCAAATTATAACACCCCAAAATATGATGTTAGAAATAAACGTGGGTAATATGATAATATCATATGCAAATAACTATAATGTTATGTTAAGTTATATTTTAGGTGATGCGACGAGGACTCGAGGTGCTAGAACAAAATTCATGCCAAATTAATGATCTTTTTTATGATGATTTAATGAAATTATGTTGTGGTATAATTGTATGGATAAATTTATGTATATATATAGTCTTATATATATATTTATATGTTAATATGTTAATATATATATTTATGCTTAAACGGGAACTTATAACGTAAAAAAAAAAAGAAGAAAGTTATGTTTTATAAGTGTATTAGTTATATACACTATTATACATGTTGACTCATGATTACAAAAAATGGAAAGTTATGTAATATGTTTAATATATTAATAACTGTTAAGTCCTAAATATAGGTATTACTCTATATATACCTATAATTACATGTATCTAATGATTGATATGTATATATTTTATATGTTAAGTCATAAAAAAAAAAAGAAAGTTACATTATATATTTAATGTATTGGTTTTGTGTGTAACGTGATATGTGGGAAAAAAAAAGAGGGATAGATTGGTTGATTAAAACGTAAAGTAGAAAAAAAAAAAAAGCCTCTTTAATTTGCATTGAAACGTCATTCAATTTTATAGTTGTCTTTCCCAAATAGACTTATGACAGCTTAAAATTTCTTTTAAAATTTGAGTAAATAATTTTAATTACCTAGAACTTCACGTACAATATTTTTTCACCTCTCCCTCATTCTCCTCTCCACTCTTTCTGGTTATTTCATTTTCTCTCTCTTTTTCCACTCATGAATGCTCATGCAACATATATGAATCTCTCCATAAAATAGCTATAAACTCTACTCTCAATTTTCTTGATAGTTTTCAATCCTTGGAGCTGAAATAAAATTTTGGTCGAGGTATGTTTTATCATTTTTATATGTATATATATTTTTGATTTCAAGAGGGATTGAGAATTTTCTTTATGGTTGTTTATGTTAGATGAAAAATGGTAATAGGGGAGGGCATGAATGTGTATTTTGGGGAATATTGTATTGTTATTTCCTTAGGATTATTGTTTTGGTTGTAAATTGGATTATATTGATTTCATTTAGATGATTTTAAGTTTTTTTGTATCTCTTAAATCATGATTTTTGTTGGGAGTAGTGATTTCACAATTTGATATTTTAGAAACATGTGTAAGGATTGGTTGTTATGTTTATATGATTATGCATATGGTTAGTGTTAATTTGATTTTTTAATGAATTTTTTTTTTAGAATTTTTGTCCCATAGTTGAGGCTGAAAATTTTGTAGGTTTTATATTCAAAATTCAATTCTCTGGTTGAAAGTC